>CM021103.1:422922013-422976884 GCA_007115665.2 Sequoiadendron giganteum | reverse complement strand
GATCTCCCTCAAGAGAAGAATATTGTAAGATTTGAGGCATCAAATGAACTATCTGATGATGTGAGGGTCAAGGCTAGATAAGAGTTTATTTATGATTGTGATTTTGTTAAATCTTTTGAATTTAAATAATTTGTTTATGAATATAAAGGTAGAAAAATGAGACAAAAGATACAGGATATCACTCCTAAATAGGAGGCAACTACTCTAGAGGAATTGAAAAGGGGGGTAGATAAGTAAATGGATTCCATCACTCCTGAAAGAGGAAGGGAATTACTTCAAGAAGTTGGAGTGTTGATCCTGCTAGGGTGGGATATTATCTCTTCAATTGTATTTGATAGCTTCAAAAAAAGAGGGGATAAGACAATGAACTTAATATAAGAAGCAAGTGACAAAATGTATTCAGGATCTGGGTACAACCCAAAAGAAGCCTCCTTGCTTATTTGGTCACTGTATCCCCATGATAAAATACCTACTAGTGTGATAATTATTAATCCAAACCAAGTGTTTGGACATCTCTTGGTTCAATGAGTAGGGGATACCAACCCTATGGAGACAACATAATTGAACATAAATGTTGCAAAATTTACCAAAGCACAAATCAAAAAATTGATTAAGGAAAATGACAAACTGAAGAAGGAGCTAACAAATCAGAGAGAAAGAACATCTTCCTCCTCCACATTAAAGTTGTACTCCCCATGGTTTGAAAAAGATAAGAGATTGTTTTATGCATTGACTGATGTAGCCTATTGGAAGAATTGCCATCTGAAATCCCAGGGGAAATACAAAGAATTGGAGAAAGAAGTGAAAACCATCAAATATAACACTATATTTGAAATGATCGAAGAAAGATTCAACAAAATGATAGTGTGCTGATGAATATTTGAAACTATTCAAACAGACACACATTGTATCGGTGGAGAATGAACGATTGCAAGGGAGAATGATAGAGAAAAAAAAGGAGCTCCTAAAAAGGAGCTCCTAGATAAAAAAAATCATGAAAGGACAAATATTGCTGACATTTAACAAGCTGGTAGATTCACATAATGGATATCATAACAAGCTTAGGGAATATTTTTACTACTTTTATTTAGTCTCAACACTTCATAATGACATTGGAAATCTGGGAGACTACAATGATTGGAAGGAAGAGCTTGTTGGGCTTCTAACTGATATGTTGCAAGAAATCAATGACAAGGATATGGTTTTACAAAACACTCATAAGCAACTCGAAAAAATAATGTATATGGAATATGATATGAAAGAGGCAATCTCTAACATGGAAACCTATGCTCAATAGGAGTACATCCATCACTTCTCTACAATCAATTTGTTTATTAGCCAAACTATAGATGTGTTAGATGCAACGAGACAACCATTGGAGTAAGAACGCCAACCAACAACATGTTGAGCTCCCTATCATGGAGTAGAAGCTTTGAACATATATTAGGTGATCATGGGATTCTTCTTGGGGATTAATGGAATGATGCATTCACCTATGGCATTGTTTTATTTGAGTTATTTTTAGTTATCAAATTTCATGACTTTTTGTAATGGGTTTGTAGCTTTTTGTCTCTCATATATAAGAGAGATCAAGACCTGAATGGGAGATCATCACATCATTTTCAATTAGACTTTAGAGTAGAAAATAGTAAGAGGATAGATTGCACCAATTCACCCATCCATCTCATATCATAAACTATTGTTATAATGCATATCATTTGAATATCAATACAATGAAGAAGGTTATGCATAATTACTGATTTTATTTTGAGTGTTCAACTATTGTGGATTCATATGCTTATATGTTATTAACTTATTTGGTTGTCTCCAAAGTGGTTGTTTATGTTATTCAAATTGAGTGTGTGGAAGTACATTTAATTTGTTAGTACATTGAATTCTTTAGGAATAGGGTTGTGACCATGGGGTTTTATATTTATTTATGGATATGATCAAGTGGTAATGTGCGCCAAAAAATGGATCTGGTCACACAAATCTCTTCAATTTGTGCTAATCATAAAATTAAATGTAGTGTATTTTTGCAGTATGCGGGATGTGGGTGAGGTGTTAGTTGGTGGATACTGAGCAAGATTTTTAGTCCCAACATAACATAAGCTAACATTTCAACATCCATAAATTAGAAGCTCTACCAAGAAGTAAATAGAATGAGCTAACATTTCAACATCCATAACTTGGAAGTTCTACCAAGAAGTAAATATAATGAGCTAACAGTTCATCACCTTATGGTTCATATTTTAATTGTGTTAAAAGTAAAAATTGAACATGTACTCAGTGATTCATCACTCAACTCAATGCTTGATAAAATTTTAACAATAGTATTAGAAGCATGTACACCAATGAACCTTAGCAATCGTTTAATGTCTATCTCGTATTTGAAACCATAGACTTTTTCTTCAAATGATAAAATAAATAATATAGATAATTGAACATCATCACATTACTAAAGTCCGAATTTGATATTTTTTATTGATTTTCACATGGAGTACATATAGGCATTGGCAATGCAAAATCACAACTCTACACAGAGCTGAGTTGGAACTTGGAAACTCATATTATCAAAGATTCAAAAATCAAGTCACTGTATCACCTTTTCTAGCAACTTCCACTCTTCAAATGGTGGAATTTCCATTTCTTCTAACTAATGTTGTTTGACTTGAAGTTTTGTTAACATTTCATGATTGTAATTGGAATTGGAACCTATCTTGAATTCTTCAGTCAATTTTTCATTCAAGTTTATTAGTGTTCTGATGGAATCCAAATAGTTCACCACATTTGGGTTCTGAGAAAACTAGTCTAAATCAATCTTCCTTGCACCCTCCATCTTCTTTCTAAAATCATCCTTTCTAATGAATCGGTCATTTGTGTCAAAATCCTCTAGAAAACCAAGCTCTGTGAAGTTCCTTACCTTTTCATCCACCACCTTCATCTTGTTTGCAACCAAATGCAAATATTCCTTTGTTCCACGCATTCTCAAACACTTTTCAATGATAGATGACAACTTCATTGAGGTAGCAATCCAATTAGTAATCCCTTTTGATTTCAAATCATTTTCACTGGCTTTGTAGACTGTTTGTAGAACTTGATTTGTAGATTTCTCTAATTCCAGCACATTTTTGTTGTCCACTAAATATTTGTTGAGGTTCTTATAATGTTGTTTGATAGCATCAATCAATTGAAACATGTCACACAAATGATTAAAACTTTGCATTATTTCATCCCAAATATTTTTTTTCATATGCCTCATTGTATTTCTACAAAATGCAAATAACATATTTTGACAAGAGTTAATTTATTTTTTTGCTTCCATCAGCTTTGTCTCCAATATTTCATTTATTTTTCTCTGTTTCTCCAATTTTTGTTCCCACTCTGCATTTCCATTTGTAATGCTTAGTCTTAATTTTTCTGAAGTGGATTTGTCCTCATCATATTTCTTGTTGCTCTCATCTAGCCTTAGCTTCAGGTCATTCACTTCTCTCTCATTTGGTTTATCCTCTTTGCTTGTTGATGTAGAGGTAGATTTTTTTATTCTTTTTTTCTAATTCATTGCTCTTGTTATCTATTTCTTTCCTCTTTGCTTTCTCATTTTCTAGGTTTGCCTATAATTTTTCTCTTTGGGTCTGCAACCTTTTATTCTCTCTATCTTGATTTAGCAATGATGTGTACACCAATTCATTGTTCTTCTTTGATACATTAATTTTGTCAGTATTTTTTAGGCCAAAAAAATCCAATTGAAAATTGGTCACCTAGTATTCAGATCGATCCATTTGATTTGTTGGTTTGTTTTCAACTATGGGAACAACAATTGTGTACTCCATGATTTTTTTATTTGTGTCAAATTTGGATAATACCATGGTTGTTGCAGGCTATTAAGTTATAGTAGACACACTCTCCATTAGTTGCTTCTTTTCTTTTTTATACAAGTCTGATTTCTTTTTAAAATCTTCAATGAAATCATAACTTGGGGACATAGGAACAATGGAATGCTTGAATGGCAAAGGAATAGGAGTACTTTCAATTGCTAATGATGTCATAGCCACACTAACTTGCAGTGGGGGAGTGACTGGAAATAACTCCTTTGTGGTGGGTCCACTGATAGTGTGACTTGAACCTATCAAAATCCTTTGCCTCTTATGTGTGCCTTGATCACTTGGTGTTTCTTTGGTATCTTGTATTGTTTTCCTCTTGTGTGTAATTTGTTGTTGTAGCACATGTTGACCACTACTAGTACTACTACCCATACCATCACCACCAGAGGTAGTTCCAGTTGCATTAAGCTCTCCACCATGGGCATGTCCTAGTTGTGATCGTATCTAACCATGAGGATGAGGATTAGAATCTCTAAAAAATTTAATTCTTTCAGCTCTACTTGTATGCCCTTGGTCTACTATATTTGTATTAGCTCCAAGGCCAGATTTATCAACTAGTTTTCTATGTTGTGCATCTATAACTATAGGAAATCCTTGTCCTTGGGACACTAAACAACCACCTTCATAACCCATTTTTTCAGCTATGACTACTCCTGAAGTATATGCTTTGATATTGCTTTCTTCTACTTCTTTCCTATCATCATTAGATTCAACATCACTTTATTTATTTTCATGTTCATCAAGATGCTCTATATTCCACAATTTTCTAAACTCTTTATCTTCTTCATTATCTCCATACTCTACAAGAGCTCTTGGATCACCTAGCTCCTTCCTCATAGACCAAAAGGCAGTAATTTTTATCATGACCAATTTTTATATGTAACTTCCTTCTCTAGAGAACCTAGAATTTTTACTCTACTAGATGGTTTATCACTTTTTTCATAAAAAATGTTGTATGTCCTGATTGTCTTTCGATGCAATGCCATAATTTTTGATGATAATTGTTCAAAATAAATACCATTCTCAACAACCCTTTTCTCCATTTTTATTTTGACCTCATCCCAGGAATCCTTGTTTCTCAAGTTTTTAAGCAAGGGTTTACTTTGATGTTGAATTCTACTTGCAACATTCTTATTGGCCACAATCATTGATTTAATGATGTCACATGGATCATACTGCTAGTGATAGATAGCATCAAAATAAAAAAAATAAAAAGATTATGTGCCACACTAAATTCTTTTCTCTCGAATATGAACCCTCCACATGAAAAAGATAAAGAAGGAAGTACAGTCTTCTTATGTTGACTAAGAAAGTATAGTTCATCAGCACTCTGCATCTGCCTTACATATTCCAATGCAAAAACCCTTTCCATCACATGTATTGGAATTTTGTATGGCTATACTCTCAATCCATAAAATCTTAGCACAACATATTCTTCCATTAAGTACCAATCACCCAATTGTATTTATTTTCCTAGTTGAATGCAGTTTTTGCATGACATAGGCAATCTAGGCATTAGAGTATTTGTAATTTCTTGATGCAATGGAGCCAAAAATTAGTCTACAAAATGACTATAGTTCCTTCGAGAATCATGCATCCTTATCTCATTGGTCCATTCATATAATCAAGCCATTTTATTTTCCTCGGCATTACTATAGGGTTGAATCTAAAGCTTGTTGGTCTGAAACATTCCTCTAAATTTGAATAGAAAAAGATAGCATAAGTAGGTTGTGAACCTAAATGTCTTGGTGGAACTTGCTTTAATAATTAAAAATTGTTTATGCATGGATTCTACAATGTGATGAATAAAATTATATTTGACATGTTGAATACCATAATGGATATTATATACCATTTCAAGGATACTTGCACCCATTCCTAAATTGTTATCCAAACTGAGGCAAAATGCTAGCATGGAAATAGTATCCTAAACCCATGGTTTAAAAATATCCAAATCATAAGGAGGCTTATGATCACCTTTCAATTTGTTTCTATCCTAAACTATATTATTTAAGAAAGCATTTTTCTCCCTTTCTTCCACTGCTTCATAATCACTAGAAAGCTTCTCTAGGTCAATGTGGATGTTTCCAAATTATTTGGTTGTAAACCCCAACACTTTTCCATGTTCGTCTGCATTAATGGATAACAATTCTTCTTTGCTATCTTTATTAACAATTTCTCTTTTGTTATCATCATAATTTTGGGCACAAACCATGATAAATTTTGGGCAAGGGAAAACCTCATGTAACATCATGCACCCTAATCTAGTTACCCACAGTACACTAATACTATTAACTTGCATTTGCTTTGCAGCCTTATTCTGAGATGAAAATCTAAGTTCTGAGGTACACTTACCATAGATTTCGGGATCATAAATATCATGGTACCCATCAATGAAACCTAGGGTTTGAAGCAATTCTGCATAATGTATTTTTTATCAGACATTACTCTAATGGTACTGGTGGTAGACATGCTTATATAATGTGAAGTTGTGAAATTTGAGTTCCCTAATACCTATTAGTCCTCCTTAATTTTTCTTAATTCTTAATTCTCTAAACCCAAACTTCAAAGTTTGACAAAATAAGATTTTAAGAAATGTCAAATGATGAAACGTAGCTGCAATAATTCTTTCACTTACCTGGATTTTGAGTCCTAACTCTTGAAATGATTAATGGTGAAAGTCGTGGAAACTGGAATGGCTTTGTTGGAAGTGGAACTATGGAATCCAAAACAGGGTGGTGCACTACAATGAGCAATCTGAAGACTGAAATCTCCTCGTGTGGCATGTGTTAACCCTCTCACTTAAAAAAAAATAACTTGACACTTAGCAGTACAAAGTGCTTTAAATTATTTTTTCTCAACATTGGAATATTAAAGTTAATGAAACATCTTAGGTCTACATGCTACAAATTCTTAACCATTGATCTTTCTAAATCTAATGGTTACAGGGTGATTCCAGAGGTTTAATTTTGCAAGCCTATCGCTCTGTGCATTTCATTCTGGAATGCAAATACAACCATACATCAAATGTTCATCAAATGGTTGAAACTTGAGTAATTTATGATATTAACTTAAAACAATAAACATGACCCATGTGTTTCAAAGTTGTTTTAAAATTTGGTGTGCTATGATTGACATCAACACCAAGGGGCTGGTAACTTAATGTTGCAAAGGAATTAAAAAAATGAATAATGATATCGGGAATCGAGGGAGAAGGTAAACAACAATTTAGAAATCAATAATGACAACTTTTAGTGTTTATAATTTTTTTTGTCAATATTTGATGGCAACTTTCTTTTTTCATTTGTATTGCTTTATGTTTTACTTTTAAATCTGCATGCAATTATTTCTTAAATAGATATAGCACAAAATATACCACACTTTAATTTTATGATCAATGCAAATTGTAGAAATTTGTGTGACAAGATCCATATTATAGCCTACATTGCATCCATAAAAAAATTTGAAATCTTGTACTCATATTCCTTCCCCCATTCCTAACAATATTCAATACCATCGACCTAACAATGTTTCATTGGTGGAACCCCCATCACAGCCTCACCGATGGCCCGATGAAAATAGCTCACAACCTAGTATTGGTGTAACAATACTCTATCGGGCTAATTCATAAGGTTCTCTCCCCGATATACCAATAGAGTCAACAAAAGTAAGCACATCACTATAACACATAAACATCGATGGAATGAATGATTGCATTCCCTCAATGGACCGATATAACCATGAATTATCAAGTGGATATTGCATAAAGTATATTACTTAATTTCTTAAAGGAAAAAAAAATATTTGAATATATTAATAGACACTGAATTTCTGAACTCAAAAATAACTCTTGACTATAAGTGTAAATGAATAATGAAGAATAGCACAACACAACCATTTATTTTATTGCAACTGAATTACAATGTCACATTATTACATATCTTTTTAAAGATGAGTAGTTGTAGAGTAGGAAAGCTCCTGTTTTATATAATTAACATATGTTAGACTTCAGTGTGTCACTTTGCATAGACACAATTTAATAATTTATTCCAAACTATTACTTGCTACAATGGATTACAAATTGATTCCAATTTCCAATATTTTGTTGCTGACAACTTACTACAAATGTAACTCTAAAAATAAATGCATGATTCCAAGCTTCTATTGGTGACAACGTAATACAAATGTGGCTCTAAAAATAAATGCATGATTCCAAGCTTCTACTGGTGGATTTTCCAACCATGCTGGGGGGAAGGGGGTTCTAACCATTCAGGGGAAATGGGAGCTGTGAAGATACAAAATGTACTTATACCCTTTGAGAACCAGAGTCATGTAGAAGATGTAATACAAATGTGTCTCTAAAAATAAATGCATGGGGCTTGCTAGGTGAACCATGCTGGGGAATAGGGAGTTGTGAAGATACAAGAGGAGTAGTAAATATGCTCCCATATTTTGCACATAGCTTCCATTCACTGGTATAGCACTTATCTCCATCAAAGCTCCTCATCCTAGTTCAAAACCTGTCTGAAAAGTCAAGTTAACCAAATCAACTTCTTTCCAATTCCACCCATTCTGAACTTGAAAGAAATTCATCTTTTACTAATTACTCTGTAACTACATAACTGTAGGCAGGATAATTTATAGTATCCCCAATAATACCACATTATCTTCTTCCTGAATCCTTATTAACCCTAGAAAATGAAAACCCTTATGACACTATCCACTATTCACTATCCCTATTTATGGGCCACCAATTCCGCTACTAGCTTGGGTATAATGATAATTACGATTCATGTACAATTAAAATGTTTAATTTGATTGACGTCTGGCTACATGCAAACTGTACCTCAAGATGACAAGCTGTCAAAACCACCAGTGCCACTCAAACGATATGAAATCATTACAAATCTTGTTTCATTAAAGTTATGAGTTATCCAAGAAATTGCTTCAGATGTTCATGTCACATATGGCATTAATCATCACCACTGCCACCACTAGCAATACGACAACCACACTTTCTTCAAAAAGATTAAGAATTTCAATTAAATGAAATGTACAATGTCGAGGCATTGAAAAGATAGAATGAGTGATGAGCGATGAGCCTTGATCTCACCACATGTCTATATCTAATGGTTCTAGTGTTATTCTTGAGGTTTCAATTCATAAGTCTAGTGCTTCAGAGATTTACTTCCGAAATGCAACTATAGTCATCTATCAAAAATTCATCGAATGTTCGTGGTTAGATTGATTTGAGCTGAAATTTGGCTATAGATATGGAATATCCTTCACACTATTATAAATTATTTTATAAGGTTGATAATTCAGCCTTGTTTGGCCTATACATCCTTTGTGTAAAATTTTCTTCCTAGGCGGTCCCTCTTTTAAAACAAGCATTTAATTCCCCACTTGAATCTTGGTACTATCTCTAGAAGGATGCAGGAGATTTTGCTACAAATAAGGGTTATTGTGCTCATTTTTCTCAAATTGGTTTAATGCTCTCGAGAAACACTAAGGGGCAATGGAGAATCCTTTGTTTATGAATTCCACAAAGCAAAAAAAAACACTTTTCGTGTTGAAATCACTGAGAAACGATTGAAAGGGATAATGGTGTCCAAGCACCCATTGGTGCTCCAGGCGGTGAAGGGTGTTTTGGGCCCAGAATTTATGCTAGCTACCCACAAGCTCAGGGGGAATTTAGAAATACCTACCATGTTTCTACAAATGCTCGGGTACATGGGTGTCTCAAAATCTTGGGGAAAGAAGCTATGCCAAATAATTTTTCAACGCTCTATGTTGGAAAATATTGATGCGCAACTAGACAACATTGATAGAAATTTTATGACCCCTCTATCACTGCACTACTACAAGGCTCGTGGGAATGAGTTCTCGGTACCAAATTTTCCCCTAGTGCACTCGTTGGACCATGCAACTCTCAAAAACTGGTGGGGGGAGATTGGCAAGCGTATTGAATTTCTTTTATGTGCGAATGACATTCTTAAAGACCGGCCGAAGGGTTGGGTGAAGGCATTTGTGGTGGTCGAAGCTCTCGACAGGGAAAGGTGGTCTTCAGATGAGGAAGATTGGGATTTGGGCACTAGTGAACAATGGGTAGTGAATGAAACCAGGAGCTAGGAGAAACAAGCAAACCATCCTGCCCATAGTGCCTGTGGTGTGATTGCCCGGTGATTCTGAATGCAAACAAAGCCAAGAAGACCAGCGAGGTTGGCTGCAGTAATGCATAATTTGGTGTTTGTGGGAGGTCGTTTTGGTTTGTGATGGTCTTCTTGTAGTTTGTACTTCGTATAAGTGTCTATGTCAATCCGTTAAATGTTTGGGTCTTTAATGTTTTTTTGGAAATGAAGGAATGTACAAACTTTTTTGATTAATACAGGGTGCTACCCCATATAGCAACTATTTAACTATAAAAAAACATGTGCTTCAGAGGCTCCTTTAGTATTTCCTTAATATTTTACACTATTTTTATCATTGATTTAGTAACACTAGTTCCTTAATATTTCACACCTTGCTATAGTTCCTTCAATGGTTCTGATCATTCCTTAATATTATTTTGGTTGTTATAACTAAATGATTTAATAAGTAATAAAATCTCAACCATTGATTTCTGGAAATATAATGGTTCTAGTGTTATTCTTGAGGTTTCAATTCACAAGCCTAGTGCTTCAGAGATTTACTTTTGGAATGCAACTACATTTGTCCATCAAAAATTCATCAAACGATCATAGATTATATTAATTTTCACTAACATCTAACATCATAAATAATAAATATGTTGACACTTGTTCGCATTCCAGACTATTTGTGAAGGAATTTGAATGTACAAAAAATATGTCCCAGAATTTGATATTTTCGCCAACCACACTAATTTTTTATTGGCATATCCATTTATTTCGCCACTGAAATTTTTTATTAGTTTGAGATTATGTTTAAATCACCAATGAAAATATTATTTTTTCTTTGAAAAAAGATTTTATTTGCCTACATTTTTGTTTTGTTTTGAAAACAGGGTCAATTCGTCAATGGAAATTTTTGTTTTCATTTGAAAAAAGGTTTTAATCACCAATGAAAAATATTTTATTCGTTTAAAAAAAATTGCAATTCGCCACAATTTTCCATAGACTTCTAGCGATTATAAAATATTCGCCAATTGGGATTTTTGTTTTCTTGAAAAATGAAAAAATTCGCCAATAAAATTAATATTTTTATCGGGAATTATACAAGATTTGCCAAGATTTTACACCTTTGCCGAGGGGGGGTATCTTAATATTTTCCTTGTAACCAACCATAAAGCTCTACCACTTATTCAGCGGAAGCAAATTTATTACAATTTTATAAGGCAGCAAGCCAAGCATGAATCCACACTTTCCACTTATTGAGTGGGGGGAAATTAAACAACAAGTGTTGAAACTAAAATAAGACTCAACCACTTCTTTAGTGGGAGTAATTACAAAATATTAAAGTACAAAAATATAAATAGTTGTTAGTGCTACTAAACCATCTTTACAATGATATCTTCAGCAACACAACAATGTAAAAATATATCATCAATAACCTTAGTATGTTAGAAAATAATCCCTAACTAATACAATATGCTATAGAACAAAAAATATAGCATAAACCAAAATTTTATCAGATCTGATTAGAAACATCAAACACAAAAAATCAGACCAACAAGTGAGAGATTCACCAAAAATGACACAACTTCTTCAATTCAACTCCGATTGACTTCAAATAATAGGCAAATGAAGCCAATATCCTAGGTGTCCATCATCCAACCAGCAAAATGTGCCAAAACAACTCCAAAAACTTGGCACGAATCCTAATGCAGCAGTATAGAAGTGGTATGACCTCCAGGAAGGGTTGACCTCTTCTATAAAATTCAATTCTCAGAAATAAAATCTGAAACCTTTCATCGATATGCCATAAATACCCAAATTGAGAGGCTATGACTTATGGGTCAAAGAGACATGTACTTAGTCACACCAATATGAATTTTTTGTTTAGAAGCTCTGACCCAATGATGAAAAAAGGGATTTTGTTGTGTCAAGAGGTCAAATTAGATGGAACTATGGATGAATATGGCATGTGAAATGGATTATAGCAATTTTGCACTCAAAATGTGCCAACCTTTTGGAATTCATGAATGTATGCTATTAAAAATGTGAGAAATTTTTCAGTCCCAATAGTGGTTGCATTTAAGGATGAATGATTTTGAAATCATTGAAAGAATCCAAAAAATCTCTAGGAAAGAAGACCAAATGTTTCATCTATTGAGCAGCAAATTCAAACCTTTTTCTATCATGAACTGATATGATTTTTTTGAAAGAACCACACCATAGTTGATGGCACAAAGCCACCAAAAAGAAAAGGCCCCTATTTTCCTCTGTCATACACCTTATTCTAATATGATTTCATCTAATTCCTCTTGAGAATATTTGTGTAATCTGCCATGTTACTGCCATTGATTTTTTTTGGAAAATAATTATGTTTAGCTTGACCCATGTTCCTTTTACCCTTCTGTAGTTCATAATTAAGCATCATCTAAAAAATTACATCATCATGTGATACAATCCTTCCATATAAAGAGTACTCACCCTTCCTGGAGGTCATACCACTTCTATACTGCTGCATTAGGATTCGTGCCAAGTTTTTGGAGTTGTTTTGGCACATTTTGCTGGTTGGATGATGGACACCTAGGATATTGGCTTCATTTGCCTATTATTTGAAGTCAATCGGAGTTGAATTGAAGAAGTTGTGTCATTTTTGGTGAATCTCTCACTTGTTGGTCTGATTTTTTTTGTTTGATGTTTCTAATCAGATCTGATAAAATTCTGGTTTATGCTATATTTTTTGTTCTATAGCATATTGTATTAGTTAGGGATTATTTTCTAACATACTAAGGTTATTGATGATATATTTTTACATTGTTGTGTTGCTGAATATATCATTGTAAAGATGGTTTAGTAGCCTACTACTCCTTTCCATATGAGAAAAAAAAATTCAGTTCTGATTTGCATATCTCTTTTTGATCAACTTCAATATTTTCTTCATCATGCTTGTGATCATATGATTTTCTCTTATCTCCACTGGGACCAACATCATAAGAATACTTGAAATCATTGGATATGGAAACTTCATCAACATATTTATTTCCCTTAGAAGTTGATGTAGCATTATCTTGTTCACATGGAGATATGTTATCCAAATGAAAGTCTTCTTTGTCAAAGCTTATGTGAGTGGGGCATAGAGGCTCATGACCACTTTCATATCCACACCTCTGATATTCTACAGTTAATAAACCAGAAATTTGCTCACTATTGAGTGAACATACTTCCTCTTCCACATCTTCCACTGCTTCTTCCTCTTGATCTCCAAAAGAGCTACAAGAATCCTTTTGTTGTAGATCAAAGTCCATAGGCTTGTCTTCACAATCTGAGTATTCAATGGATCACTCATAACATGCACTATCACAATCTGTTATGTAGGAGAGACCTTATATATCTTCATCCTCCTCATGTAGGTTGTCATGGGAATTATTTTCACTTGCACATGTTTCCTCTTCTGGTTGTATTGTTTGATTTGTTTCTCCATATTCATCAGCGATTTCCCCATCCTTATGCCTTTTCTTGTCTATGATACCAATCAAATTACTCATCTAGTCTAGAGTAACTAGCTTCAATGAATCATGCCAATGAATGGATTTTGGCTTGTATACTCTCATGAACTTCTCAATGAAGTGTAATTCAGACTTATTAGGCAGGGTACTAATAGGTATTTGCATATAGGCATCCACCATTCTGTTGAACAAATCACATCCCCATTCTCCTTCATGTCTCCTTATATCAAAAAATGCATCCAAGGGGAATATGCAATTTTTTGATTTCCTGATAGGACTTTGACCTCTTTGTTGAGTGTGAATAGTTGTCTTCTTTTTCCTCAAACTCTTGATTCTGATATACATTTTGCTGCAGGTTTTGATTGATATTTCCAAGAGGGATGAAATTGTATTGAAGATTTTGATATGGAGTTTAATATTGATATGGATAATACCCAAGATATTGATTGTATTCAAAATCTTGACAACTCACTAGTTTTTGTCCAGGAGGGACAGGATAAGTATTCATTTGATGTGATGATTGTGGTGCATAAGTGGCCTGCTATGAATGATATGCATTACTCCCATTGCCAAAATTCCCAATCATATTAGGTGGCACTTGTGGTGTCCTAGGTCTACTGGAATTTATGTATTCATTCTTACTATAGAATGGCATATCTTGTGATGCATCTAAAACACATTTGACTCCCAATTGTAGCAATTGTTGGTCCAATTGTAGTAGTTGTCGGTCCAACTCTATACACTTTCTTATTAATTGTTGCCTTCTCACTTCTTCTGACATCTTGACAAGAAATTTGTAGAAGCTTCTTGTCTTTTATTTTGAATGGACTTAGTGTTGTTGTTCTAAACTGTCCATGCATTATCTATTAGTTTTTAAATAGAGTTGCCACCTACTTTTCCCAAAAGTAGGAAAATGAAATGGGTTTTGATATTGTTCTTGGTTTACCCCAGCGAAATCCCCTTTTATTGAAGACCAATTTTGAAACTTTGTTGACTCTATAAATGGATAGGCTGGAACCAAAATTTTCCTCAATTTTCCCCAGCGAAGTCACCAATCTGTTAGGTCTCAAAAATGTTGGTTTGAAACCACAAGAGGTTTCCAAGCTCTTGATACGTTTTTGGCTAACGAACAAGGACAAATGGTGTATTTGAACCTTCTTCTCTTTAGGCTCTGCCAGACGTAGGCGGGTGTACCTATGTAAATGATGCAAACTTGAACTGTGTGATCCCTGCTTGTGTAATCTATCCACAATGAAAAATAGTGAGGGATAGATGAAAGCTTAATAACTACTCCTACTGAAATTTGAGATGTGGATATTTGAATTAGATTTTATGAAATTCTAAAATGGAATTGGTATGGCCAGTGCCTACTTTTGTTGGGTAAATGGAGTCAAGATGTAAATGATATGTGACTTACTTATTGGCTACAATTCTAAGTGTTGGCACTTCTACTTGTTTATACCTGTTATAAACGTGCAAGGATGTGACTAAAAAACTCTTCTTATTGATCCAATCAAGACCTATTAGGTTATTGTGATCTATCTAAGAGGATTTTAATCCTTCCTTGAAGGAACCAGTTAAAAGGGATCACATATTGACAACAAATGTGTACGACAAAATGAAAAATATACTTGATATATTCAGTTTTGAATAACTTAATAGGATTGTCTGAAGACAATATGGCAGCCTTCAATTATAGACTCTTCTTATTGATCCAATTGATATTTCCAAATTACTATAATCTATTTAAAAGTATTTTTAATTCCTACTTGAAGAAACCAATTAATCAAATTACACAAGAACAACAAATGTGTCTGATGAATTTAATATTCTGCTTGGAATAAATTCAAATAATAAGGAACGCCAACTTGGAGACAGTCGGATAATTGTTTAACTTAACAAACAATTGACACCAATATTTGAGTCACCAAATAAAGCCTTCTTGTTCATTATATTATTTCAAAGGATTTTGCAATACAAAACATAATGTTTTGTTTCAGTAACTGATCTACCTACTGATAATTTTCTAACCTATTACTACTCTCTAATTCTAATTTTCTACCTCTATCTCCCTTTGGTCATTTTCTTTCATCTGGTATATATACAATCTTCGAGAGTTGTGACCTTCAGCATGTCTATTCGCTGCAACCTCTAATAAATCCATTTATTTTAATTTCTACCGACTTTTTTGATTTGGGATACCCTTTTAATCTTTACACTTCATCGGGCAGACCACTCGATTATTCTACCTATACTATGTAATATCTCTTTTCCTCCTCTTTGATGTTCACCTTTTCAGGGAGAGAAATTTTGATGTCTAACTGATATCATGTCTTATAAAAATCCCTTTTAGTCTTCGGTCAGTCTTTCCAAGAAATCTCATCCATTTCGCATGACTGTCGGGCTGACATGAACCATCGTTGAGGAAATAGAATGATATCTCGATGAACTCTAGTCTCCCCGATGCGCATTTAGTTATTGTTGTATTCACTAGGGCAGATCGGCAAGACTCTCCCCAAAACCTACATCGATGTAACTTATAAGATCGGTGGAATCGGATGAATTCCAATCGATAGTAGATGTTCCCCTGATATAAATTTTTCATTGCTTTGTCCATTCGGGTGGATCATTAAGACTTTCGCCGAAACTTCTTTCATCAGTGTAGCTTATGAGATCGGTGGAACCTTGGAAGTCTTTGACCGAGTGTACAAGTTCCACCGATAAGTTTTTCACCTTCTTTGTCAATGAAAGAAGACATGTTTCTTGCCGATGATATTTCCATCAGTGTAACTAATGTGATCAGGATGATCTTGAGGGACTTGGTCTAATTGTATAAGTTCCACCGATAAGTTGTTCACTCGCTTTATCGACAAGACGTAATATATTTTTGACCGATGAGAAGTCTATCAGTCTGACTTATGAGCTCGGCCTAGGTTGAAAATTTTGCTCCGACTCCATTGCTTAGGCCGATGGACCAACGTTAGTGGAACGATAGGCTTTGTCCTACCGATTATGCAATCCTCATAAATTGTTGATCGATGTGACAATATGAACCTTTCACCAATATGTGAGAAATGCTTGAATTGAGAGGCTATGATTTATGGGTTGGAGAGACATGTTCTTAGTCATGTCGATATGAATTGTTTGTTTAGAAGCTCTGACTCAATGATGAACAAATGGATTTTGGTATGTCAAGAGGTCAAATCAGATGGGACTATGGATGAATATGGTATGTGAAATGGATTATAGCAATTTTTCACTCATAAGTGTGGCAACCTTGTGGAATTCATGAATGTAAGCTATTAAAAATGTGAGAATTTTTACAGTCCCAACAAGCCCCACTTTAAAAACAATGTAAATTCATCAACTAGGCATGGGGTCCAAAAGCCACAACTAAAAAATGACTAAGTATTGAAAGTTAGCTCCAAGGGGGAGAGAGATCCAATGCCAAAACAAGCTCCAAAAGTTTAGAAAGCCAAACTAGCAAGCACACCCTACCAAAAATAGATGTTGGACTGAACAACTAAACTGTTGCTAAAAAAAGCACTACCACAAATGGCACTTACTAAAAATCGCATACTGCTATAAATAGTAAATTTTTCCAAACACCTTTTGAGCACAAACTAGGCAGCCATCATGACTTACTCAAAATAGTAAGTGCCTGGAAAGGTTGTTAGATGGAGATGCATGACACCATATTGAATCTCTCTAAAAACCCTAAAAACCCCATAAACCATTCTTGCATGCAAAGTATCTACCAAAAATGCATGTCATTTTCATAACATGCATGTCACCACATCTTGAAGCTCTCCAAAAACCCAGAAAGCTCCCTAAAGCTCACTTCCAAACTCCTACATGCAAGCCTTCAAAACCCATCAAAAATCTCCTATAAAAGTGGAAACCCTAATTTTCTCAACTGATTAGCCTACAAGTTTCTGGAAATCAGCTAAATCCCATTGAAGAGTGTAGGACTAAATTGGGGACATTACAGAAAAGATGGCAACTTTGGGTTATAAGAAAGGCTTGAATTGTTGGAGAAATTCAAAAATTCATTTCTTTTTATCCTTTATCAAGCTATGTTGAAGATGCTTAACAAGATGAAACCCTTGTGTTGGATGGGACGAAAACCCCAATCCATGTGTTGATTTTCTTTCTGGAGTGATTTTAAGGCATGAGGTTTGTGTTGATGGAAAAATTGACACAACAACATGCAGGCAAGATATAATCACCTTACCTCTCCTGAAAATTCAAACAATCGTTAAATTGATCACCTTCCAAGGTCCTAGATGTTGGGTCACAATGTTGTTATTTTGTTGAGCGGTCAATGAGACTGTAATGTTCAAGGGGCCTACTGGTTATTGAGATTTTTCGTTGTTGTGAGATCGAACTCCTATCTAAACCTATTCTAACCAGAGGTATAAAAAAAATCAAAAGATAGATCAGGGATGCAAGAGATAAAAGAATGTTGATTCATTTAGTTAACTAGACATATTACTCTCCAAGGAATTCCTAACTTAAATTGTAGAAAAAACAACCTGTAATCAATACAAAGTCATTCATTCATAGTGCAAATATTAATGGCAGATTGCAAATCATAGCTCAAACAAAAGAAAAGATAAACTTTATTTCTTGAAGAACTTCAAATCGAACAGTAAACCAAACAAATATCATTCCAGAGTGCAATTCAAGATAGGTTTGAATCACGGTTTCTACTACGATAAAATAGATAAACAACATTTACAATTTTGGAAACTTCACCAGTGTACGGAAACCAATATCCTCAAATTACCTCAGCTAAACTAAGATTACAGACAACTTTATCATCTATGCTATTGCTAAATTCTAATCAGCTCTCTTCTTTTTCTAAAAATCCAACAACTTCAAAGTGAGCCCCATTTCACCAATTATAGCTCACTGATTCCATAATTTCTACTAAAAAAAAAGGCTCATCAAAATTTGTATCCTTTGCATGCAAATGATCTCTCCACTAAGGCAATTTTCAATTTCATCTTTTGTTTGATTTTGGTTGACCTCGGTCAGCTTAAGTTGTTAATTTGCAATTTTTAGTTCCACTTTGAGTTCCTCCTCTACACGATGTGCAATCATATCTTCTTCCGCAAATCGCTCCAAATGAGACCACCAAACGCTTAGTTCACTCCCAGTTGATTGTTTGTTTCAACAATTTCCTCTTTTTGCATACTTGCTTTGACATCATCTCCATTTTCTATCCTTTTTATCCTTAAAAAGGCACCTATCCATAAAAAGAAAATATATGTAAATTAACCAATAAAATTAATTAACTTAACTAAACTTTTAAAATATTCCAATTGAATGCAAATATAATTTTAAATTTCACAACTGAAATAATAAAGGATACACCTTCAAATCAAGGTTATTTTAAATCTTTAAAATAAAATAACATTAGAAGTAACGCCCTATATGGATTTTTATGTCTTGATGCATATTCATCCCAAACTTGAAAGGTACCTACAAATCACCGAAAGAGAACAATTAATTAATCCATTCAATATGCAAATACCAATACATTAAAATTTATGAATCAACTAATTTCCAAGCACTGGTGGATTTCATTATTAATTAATCTACCAAAAGACACCATCCACATTTGAAATGAAGGAAGGAACCACATTCTTCATAATAACTTTCTTTGTAGCACATACTAAACCAATATTGCAAAGAAACTTGTTATATATATAAAAAAATAAATGAATCCAAATTCTTGGCCTTTACTTTAACTATGCATATTCTCGAAGAGAATATTGAACATTTAACCTACAAAACACCAGTTTCCAATGCCCTTGATCATTAATAAAATCAATTAAATGGCATCATTTCTCCTCATTTAGAACAAATTCCAGTCTATCAACAACCAAGTAGATATTTTTTGAAGGAAAATCTTAAGCCAATTTCTGGATTTCTCTCAAAGATGTTGCACTGAACAATGATTGTTTGTCATTTTACCAACAAGTAGCATATCTATTGTTTTAACCATTTTATGAATCTGAGGCTCCAACCCCAAAATATATTCCTCAATGCTACTTTTTGCACAAGATTACATTCCTACAAATCTTCCATCCATTTCAAGCAATCTTCCACCTCATGTGATGACATCTTCTTTAAGACGAATTACCAAACAACTCACTTGCCTTCTCTATACTTTAACATTTGCATGCATGTTCTTGAGGTATTTTGTAGAACAATTCATAAGTCGTCCCTATGCTTTCACATTTTACATTTGTGTCTATTTTTCTTTCATTTTTGAGTGGATGATTTGGATTGAAATCCGCCATATTGCATTTGCTTGAAAGTTTCTAAAGCCTTGGCAATAGATCTATTTTGTGCATACGCTGCAATCATATATCTCATGATGTTTAGAAGAATTTTGTCAAACATTTATGTGCCTTAGTCTGTGCATTCATTTCATTCCATGAGGTCAAATCATTTCCACTGATCCATTTTACATATGTTTTTCCTTTTTACCAAATGAATTTCGTGTATGCCTCCTCTAATATCATTCGGTGAAACCATGTTTCATTTGGGGCACTCAATGCAACATTTCACGTGCCTTCTATATTCGTACTTCGCATAAAAGATTCTTAAACCTTTCAGCAAACCCATTTTATGCATTTCCTGTGACCCATTTTGTCAAACGATTCACGTGCTTTGTCAATGCTTCCATACTTCAAATCCATTTTATGCATGTTCTACTTTAGTGAGCTTTCTTTGATAAGAAAAGTCATCTCTTCACTTGGAATGACAGGGAGGATGTTGGTAACGCTGTGGAATTCGGATTTTCAACTGCCAATTGTGTTCGCTAAAAGGTTTTCAAAAGCCTTTCATAAATCGATTTTGTGAATATCCTACAATGGCGGCATTCCATGCTCTGAAATCCTTTTGAGACGCCCTGATCAAACTATTCACTGCCTTTTAAAACTTTCGTTTGCACGTAATGTATATGCTTTCACATTTTGGCTTATGTGCGGGATCAGAGCGAGAATTGGCACCAAGCGGGGTCGGAGCTAGTTCAGTGCGGGAGCGGGACAAAATCAAAACAAGACATTTTCCTTTTGTGTGTCTGGTTCAAGGTTCTCCCCGGGTCCGAGTCCGACTAGCTGTGCGGGAGCAGGATTAAAACAAATCATGAACACTCTTTTTTTTTATGTCTGTTCCAACGTCTTTCTCCGGACCAATGTATTTTTTATTTTATTTCTTTTAAAAATTTTGGGATCTGTTCGGGTGTAAACCTGAACACAAACCTTTTATTATTATATATATTTTTTTTACTTTGATTTTTTTAATTTTTTTTAATTTTTTCTTTATATTTTTAAATTTTAAATTTAAATTTTTAAATTTCAAAACATTTATTTATCTTTTAAATTTTGAATTTAAAAGATTTTTATCTTAAATCGTTTAAAATAAAAGATTTATTTATTTCTTTTTATTATTATTTTAAACCTTTACATTTGAATTTTGTTTTTAATTTTTTTTTTAAAGGTTTATTAATTAATTCAACTTAAAGGATTAATTTATCATTTTAAACCTTTAATTCAATTAATAATAAAAAAACTTGTATTTTCAAGATGTTCTAATTGTTTTTTGTGTTTTTGATATTTTATTTTATTTTAAAGATTTTCGACTCTAAAAAACAAGACAGACGACGCAAAAACGATGTGAGGAGACGAGGATGAAGACGGAAAAATGAGAAAATGAACGACCAAAAAAAACAAGCGAAACACGAAGACGAAAATAAAATGACACGACAAAAGATGGGGATCGGGATCAGAACTAGACAAGGAACATGAACCCGAACAACACTCGAAAGAAAAGCGAGGAACCAGGATCGGGAAAAAACCAGGAACAAGAACCTTCAAAAGGTTCCTTGTTCTGGTTCTGGTCTGATACCCGAACCAAACAAAAGGAACACAAAGGAAACAGAGATCGGGGTCGAGGAGGAACCAGAACTTCAAACCCCGAAAGGTATCAGGTTTTGATTCCATCCCGTTGTTAATGTTATGTAGCTGTAGGCCTCTTACTTCCAGTGGCAATAAGAAAAATTAAATAATAGCATTTGGCTATTTAATTTATTTAAGATGAATTAAGTGAAGAGGTGCTTCACTTCACCAAACAATTTTGATTTTTCAATCTAGCCGACTTAATTAAATCACACCACCTTGATCAAAGAGACGCATTGGTTTATGGAGAGTCTGACCTCTTGTGAAGAGTCACATCCCTTGAGAGAATCCATTATCATGTTGTATATATATGCATTGCTCTCTCCCTCATTATATGATATAGAGATTATTATTTTCATGTTTGCACAAGCAGGAAGTCGAGTTCATCTACATCAGATCGATTCAAGTAAAGGTTTGATACTCTTTGTGTGGTGTGTCATTATCATCTACAGATTGGCCTTGTGTTGGGCCTCATTGTAAAGCAAATTTATTTTTACTATTCAATATATAAGTGATATATTGTTGCTTGGTTTTTCTCCCTCAAGTTGGAGGGATTTCCCAGAGTATATGATGAGTCAAATAATTAAAATTGTTCTATTTCTGCTTATTTTATTTCTGATCAAAAAAACTAACATGGTATCAGAGCGGGTCTAAGAAAATATCATGATCAGACTTGTATAAGAAGCATTATCTTTTTCCATTATTATCATCCTTGTGTGTTTATCTTATCTACGAAAATGGTGAGTAGTCTCAAGGTTGAAGATAGACTAGAAGGTGCCTCTAACTTCACCCCTTGGAAGTTTAGAGTTATGATTGCATTGGAAGAAAATGAGGTTTTGGAGTTCATGGAGACTGAAGTACCCAAACCTTATGATGAGAATGAGAAGACACAATGGAGGAAGAATGACACAAAGGCCAAGAAGATATTGATTGATTCTGTAAAGGATCACTTTGTGCCTATTATCTCCAAGTTGCAGACAATGAGAGAGATGTTCAAGACCTTGGATGGATTGTATGAGATTAATAACATTGTCTGAGCTCTTGCATTGAGGCAACAACTACATCACATCAAGATGGAGAAAGGAGATTCAATCATCTCCTTCTTCATGAAGATCACTGAGTTGAGAGATCAACTTTGTGTCATGGGTAATATGGTTGATGATAAAGATTTAGTCATGTTGGGGCTTAATAGTCTTCCTCAATCTTGGGAGCCATTTATCCAAGGTATTAGTGGAATACCGAAGCTTCCAAAGTTTGATCGACTTAGGGAAAATTGTATTCAAGAGGAATCAAGATTGGTAGCAAGAGGTAATGGACGGAGTTCTAATAATTAAGACAATCATGTTCTTGTTGCTCAAACATCGAAGAGGAAAGGAAGAGAAGGAAGGAAAGGCAATTTCAAGAGGAACGGAGAGAGAAGATCAGATGGTGCTCCTGAATATAAGAAGAAGAAGGATATCTCCCATACACAGTGCTTCAGATGTGACAAGTTTGGTCACTATGCGAGAGATTGTGCAACAAGACCTAAGCAACATTCTTTTACTGCAAATGTAGATGAAGTCTCTCCTCATAAGGATTCAAGAGATAATTCAAGTGGATTTCTATTTATCTCATCCCTATAAAGAAATGTTCCAACCAATAGTAGCACGTGGTTGATTGATAGTGGCACCTCTCATCACATTACCGGATTTAGAGAGCATCTTTCAGACTTGGTGGAGAGAGATACCAACATTCAAGTAATAATTGGAGATGATGCTTTCTATTCAGTGAAGGGTGCAGGAGCCTCCTCTCTCCACCTAGATTTCAACATCTCTCTTCATTTGAGTGATGTGTTGTTCGTACCAGGTATCAAGAGGAACCTTGTATCAATTTAAGCCTTGGAGGACAAGGGATATCAAGTTGCATTTTCTGAGGGAAAAATTCTAGCATCAAGACAGCCTGAGTGATTGGTGTTTGACATGAGAGCTTTTATAGACTCTCCATTCATCCAATACAAGCCTTTTTGCATGAATCCACTAGTTCAAGCGAGCTTTGGCATAGAATACTTGCTCACCTCCACTTCAGAGCTCTTCCATCCATGAAGAATATGGTCATTGGCCTTCCAAGACTCAGTCAGGAGCATGATGGTACTTGCCAAGGATGCGCATTGGGTAAGAATATTAAAGGTCCCTTTAATAGTAGTGAAAGTAGATCTAAATGCATTCTAGAACTTATTCATTCTTATTTGTGTGGTCCAATGTCTGTTGCATCCTTGAGTGGTTTCTTGTATTATGTAATTTTCATTGATGACTACTCTAGAAAGACTTTCGATTTTTTTTTAAAGTCTAAGGAATTGGATGAAGTACTCAATAAATTAAAAGGTTTAAGGGTCAAGTAGAGAATTTATTCGAGAAAAGGATCAAATTCCTAAGATTTGGTAATGGAGGAGAATACATCTTTGGAGGCTTCCATAAATTTTGTATTGAGGTATGGATTAAGAGGGAGTTTTAATCCCTTACAATCCATAGTAGAACGGTGTTGTAGAAAGGAAGAACAGATCCATTGTTGAGGAAACTAAATCCATGATCCATGATCAAGACTTGCAAACCTTCCTTTGGGATAAAGCATCTAGAATTGCAGTGTACATTCAGAATCGGTGCCCTCATCGTATGTTGGAGAATATGACTCCTAAAGAAGCCTTCACAGTTGTGAAGCCTTAGATTAGTCATTTGAGAATCTTTGGTTGTCCTGTTTATATCCATGTGCCTAAAGATAAGAGGACTAAGTTAGAACCTTCTGGCAAGAAAGGAATATTTTTGGGTTACAATGAATCTTCAAAAACCTACAGGATTTACATTTCAGGTCAAAAACTGATAGAGATTAGTAGGGATGTAACTTTTGAAGAAGATGTTGCATTCAAAAGATCTAAAGGTTCATACATGGAGATAGATAATGAAGACCAGGAGACTCCTTAGGACATGGACATTGGTCATACTCCTGAGATTCAGAGGGAGTCTACTAAACCAGAAGAGGATGGTGATCTAGTCGAGCCTTTGGATCCAACTGATGGGCCAAGAGGTATTGTCATAGGTTGAAAGAGACCTTTATGGGCTAGGCAAACAATGCAAGAGGCAGAAGAATTTGCAGCTCCTACAGGCACATTAAAAGAAAGAAAAATACCACAATAGTTTCCAATCTATATTGGATTAATGAGTCACATCATTGAATATGAGCCTTCCAGTGTTGAGGATGCATCAAGTCAACAAGTATGGAGAGATGTTATGGCTGAAGAATATCAATCTATCATCAAGAATAATGTTTGGGATATTGTACCAAGACCATAAGGGAAATCTATTGTATCTTGTTAATGGATTTTCAAGATCAAGCATGCGACTAATGGAAGCATTGAGAAGTACAAAGCTAGATTTATGGCTACAGGCTTCTCTCAAAAAGAGGGAATAGATTATGAAGAAACCTTTGCTCCAGTTGCTAATTATACATCCATCTATGCTATCATTGTTATTGTAGTAGATAAAGGATGTTGATTCAAATATTTACTTCAAGATAGTTGATGGTGAGGCATTAATCTTGGTTCTTTATGTTGATGATCTATTTCTTATAGGAGCACTATATCTCATTATCAAATGTAAGGAGTTACCTTCTAAATTTGAGATGAAGGATCTTGGATACATGCATTACTTCCTAGGATTAGAAGTATGAAAGAGGCCTAATGAGATCACTATAAATCAAGGGAAGTATAATACAGACATCTTGAAGAGATTTGGTATGATGGATTGCAAATCCATGTCTACACCGATGGAAACCAATTTGAAGAAGTTGAGTGAGTCTGCAACTAGTTTAGATTGGTGGATCCTACTATGTATAGGCAGCTGATTGGATCATTAATGTATCTAGTCAATACTAGACCACATATTTGCTATGCAGTGAGTGCACTTATTCAGTTCATGTGTGAACCAAGGAAAATAAATCTAGTTGAAACTAAGTATATCTTGAGATACTTGTGTGGCACAGTTGGATATAGCTTGAGGTATTCTTCCAATGTAGATCTACAGTTGCAAGGATATTCTGATTCTGATTGGGTAGGAAGTGTGGCTGATCGGAAGAGAACCTTTGGATGTTGCTTTAGTTTGGGGTCTACAATGATTTCTTGGTGTAGTAGGAAGCATTCTTTAGTGGTACTAATCACTATAGAGGCAGAGTATATTGCAACTTGTGTAGCATCTTGAGAAGCAGTGTGGCTTTGAAAGCTCCTTGCAGGATTGCTTGGACAATAATTGGTTATGATAATAAAATTTGTGTGAAGCTTCCTATCAATCTAGTGTTTCATGACAGAACAAAACATGTTGAGATCAAATACCACTACATCAGAGATATGGTATTGAGGAAAGCTATCCAATTGAGATACATTTGTACTAATGAGCAGACAACTGATATTCTCACCAAGCCTCTCTCCAGAGTAAATTTTGTGTACTTTCGAGACAATCTTGGAGTTGTGGAGAATGAAGCCCTAGCCGAGAAGGAGACTCAGCATCAGTGATCTTCTATGATTTTATTTAATGCATCTTTCTCTGTGAGAGAGAAATTTGAGGTGTAAGCCCTTGTTAATGCATCTTTCTTTGTGAGAGAGAAATTTGAGGTGAAATCCCTTGTCTCCACCCTTTGGAAGTAGCCGTGGTGGATTTCATGTTGAGTGAATCCATGACAACATCACATTGAGAGACTTCATGATGATTTCATTGTACTTGTGTTTATCCACCCTCTAGGAGTAGCCATGGTGGATGTCATGTTGAGTGACTCTGTGATGGGCACTTGTGCACATGTTCTTTTCCATACATGGGAGTAGCTATGATGGACGATATCATGTTGAGTGACTTCATGATGAGCTCTTTTCCACATATGGGTGTAGCCATAATGGATGTCATGTTGAGATACTCCATGACTTGGATCTATGAAAGTATTCCTCCCTAGCTAAGAGGGAGTGTTAATGTTATGTAGTCGCGGGCCTCTTACTTCCAGCGGCAATAAGATAAATTAAAAAATAGCCTTTGGCTATTTAATTTATTTAAGATGAATTAAGTGAAGAGGCGCTTCACTTCACAAAACAATTATTATTTTTCAATTTGGCCAACTTAATTAAATCACACCATCTTGATCAAAGAGATACATTTTTTAATCGAGATTTTGACCTCTTGTGAAGAGTCACATCCCTTGAGAGAAGCCATTATCATGTTGTATATATATGCATTGCTCTCTCCCTCATTATGTGATATAGAGATTATTGTTTTGAAGTTCGCACAAGAAGGAAGTCGAGTTCATCTACAACACATCAATTCAAGTAAACGTTCGATACTCTTTGTGTGGCGTGTCATTATCATTTATAGATCGGCCTTGTGTTGGGCCTCATTGTAAAGAAAATTATTGTTTACTATTCAATATATAAGTGATATATTGTTGTTGGATTTTTCTCCCTCAAGTTGGAGGGTTTTCCTAGGGTATATGCTAAGTCAAATAATTAAAATTGTTCTATTTCTGCTTATTTAATTTTTTATCCTAAAACTAACACCTACAACCCGATCCCAACAAAAAAACCACTGAAATGAAAGAAAACAGAGGGGATCCCCAACTTTTCCAAGAAAAATTTGGGGTGTGTATGCAAGGCATAACAGTTTGGAAAATCTATCTCAGGCTTTAGAAGTCATTATGTGCTAAATTTTGGGAAGTGTAAAGCCACCAAAGCAAAATCGTTGCATACTGTGTGAAGGACATGGCTTGACCATTAATGAACTATCCCTACTAAGCTACGTCAGAGTTTGGAGGTTGTTCATGCATGGGAAGTAGTCGGGAAACAAACAAAAAAAATCAAATGTGGATCTTGAAGGAGTTCTAGGCGCAGCATTAGAAAGGCTATGTTTCAAACCAACATTCTTCCTCAAGTTCACTGATTGCTTTGCTCCTTTTTTAATTTTTGCAATTCTAGGTTAATATATCACTATTGGGAAACTAACTGAGCAATTTGAATTAACTCCATAGTTTCCTTTTGTAGTGCTCTAAGACTGAACATTAAATCTATGCTAGTATTAGAAAAAATAAATTGCAATTGAATTCAAAAAAAATCATTAAATTCGCATGCATTTTCATTGATTAAGTTGTTATTGTTAAAGCCCTATTCTATGTGCAATTTATTGTAATAAACATCTATCGAAATTGAAAAATTGGCAAAAATCTATTCAAACTTCCAGAAAGTATGTTTCAGTTGTATCAGAACCTAGAATCCTGCCAGCCTGTTGGGAATTCATTATTGCATGTCACATAGATATTTCACCAGAAGTAGGTTAGGACAATAGGAAGAAGGGCCTGAAATCAACCTAGTTGAATCTAAGATGGGGGAAAGAGGTGTTGAAAACCCTTCGGGGAATTTGAATAACCAGCTTGATAATTTCTTGACCAACTTTGCCCAGCAGCAGCAGCAAATGCTACAACAATTTCAGGATTGTATGATTACAACCATGGGTCAAATGAGAGTGGATCATGCTAGATCAATTAGATCAAGTAGTGGCTATAGCAGAAGTGATGTTGGTCACAAAAATCATGATAGAGAAGCCACTAATGTTGTTAGGACAGTAAGCACAAGGTCTGATCAGCCTTTACACCCTACATTTGTGACAAGAAAAACTAAAGCGGAGGCAATTCTGGAGTTGGAGGAAGAGACACACATCACTGATGATGTTATGGTGGCCCATGAGGAATACAAAATTCTTCCAGCTGAAGTGAGGAAATTGATTAATTTGAATCAGTTTATGAATTAGCGGAGAGATAAAAACAAAGTCAGATTGGAAAGGAAAGAAAGGGGACTCAAAAGACAAACCAATCAAGGTACTCAACTCAAGGAATACAAGGAAGCATTAAATAAGATTCCTTTACCGACCTTCAATGGAAGTGGGAAGATAAGTGTCAGATCATGGGTGCATAAACTTGACACTTTCCTATCCTTGAAACCTATGGAGGGAGAAAATGCTATACAATTTGCTACAATGCATCTTGAGGGTGTAGCATATGACTGGTGGCACCATGGGTTGGTATCATAGGATCATGCCTTGATACATTCATATGAGGAGTTTGTCAATAAAGTGATAGCACATTTTGACCATAAGGATGTTGAGGTCTACTACAGGGATCTAGCTCAATTGAATCAGGTTGGACATGTCGAGGCTTACATTAATGAGTTCTAGAAGATAGTCGTCATGGTTCCTGACATGTCTAAGAGTCGATTCACTATGTTGTTCGTTGAGGGACTAAGTGACAAATTGAGGGGTTTAGTGAAGGCTCATAAGCCTAGTACACTACATGACATCGTTGGCTTAGCTTTGGATTTGGAGACTATTGTTAGAATTGTGAAACAAGCACAAAACTATGAGCCATAGGATCAAAAAGAAAACAAATACACCTTCCATGCAAGATATTTGCAAACAATATATGCAATATTCCTCAACAAGAAAAATCTACAAAAGCAAGAGACTCTTAAGAAGATATGAAAGCTCGAGATATAATTACAATGAGGTTTGAGTGCTTATAAGAGAAAAACCCTAAATGAGAAAGGGATCAGATCATGACAAGTGTCAACATCACATGAGATGAGACATAATGATCTAATATTAGATCAACTAATAAAGCATAAAAGCACTCCTAAGCTTAGCTTAAGTGCATGAGAATAAATTAGAATAATAATCAATTAAAGATTAATTAATTATTAGCTAATGCATGATAACTCTAACACCCCCTTAAGATGAACTTAGGGAGTAGCTAAAAACCCTAAAAAGAATGCATGATGGGTCTCGGCAAACAAGGCCATATAAAGTACCCATGTACAAACAAAAGATCTATATAATGCAGAGTAATAGAGAAAACCTCATGGGAAAAACTCTACTCCAAAAAGAGATGTACAAGTGAAGGACTAAAGAAGCCTCCAAACAAGAATGAAGGATTAAAGATCCTCCAAAACAAAGTTGTCCCAAAAGATAGGAACAAAGGATGAACAAAAAATAGCACCACTGAAGCATGAAGAAGTTGCAAACATTGTCAAAGAATTACTGTTGTAATGCCAAAACAAGAACCTCCATTGAAACAAATGATGATCAGGATCAAGAAGATAAGAATTTGTATGAGTGCCCCCAATGACACTACTCGAATCAAATGGCATAACAAAGGAAAACACCTAGAACTCGAAGATACAGATGGCACAAGTACCAAAAATCTAAAGAATTGATCAAGTGTAAATGGAAGGTCGCCTCCAAAAAAATAGGAATGCAAGAGTGTCCATATGGTAAGTGATCCATCTCAATGAAATGCAAATAACCAACCACTGATGTACGCTGCATCTAAAATTACATAGGAACAGATACTGTATACATATCTCACTTCAATGCGAACCCAAAGAAGCATTAGAACCAATAGTAGAAACCCCCCCATAATGCTGAAAAAGGGAGAGGTGTGATTGGTACACTGAAATTGAATGCCAGAAAGAAGTGCATGAAAAATAATTAGGAATATTTAAACATGAAAACATGAAAGTACCAACACATAGAAAAGGTGTGAAAAAAAAAGTCACACACGCATGAGGCTTTTGTCGTGGAAGGGACACTCACTTGAAAAAGGTAGGATGGAAAACAAAGGCAAACCATCAAACCCCCCCATGGCACTTTATAGCATAGTGCAAGTACAAAAAGACACAAAGTGATGTGCAATTCGAATAATGCATACACCTGTTGTGGAACTTTATTTTAGTGCATTTACATCATGAAAAATTCATACAATGGGAGCCCATAATATCCAAAAAAAGGACTACAAGCTGAAAATACAATTCTTTGACAGAAAAAGAGGTGACCAGTAGCACCATGATGAAGTACATGGAAAAACATGCACTTTTTAAAAAAATGGCACCCAAAAATGTGTCAGGATGCAGAAGATATGGCCCGTTGAAGTCTCCAAAACGAGAACTGAACAATAATAGCACTAAGAAAATTGAATTTTGGAAAGAACTAGAAGTCCAAACTAGAAAATACCTACACCAATGCGAATAACTCGAAATCCTACCCCATTTAAAAAAAATTGCACTGGAAAAGTCCACTGTATGGCTGAGATATGGCCTCTGGAATATTAGGTGCAAAACTGAAAAGCCCAACAAAGAGGGACTAAGTAGGGCAAAAAGGGATCTCCACAAAATTTAGCAAAAATACCTCCAAATGTGAAGGTCCACTAGATTTAGTGTGTAGGAAAAAATTCCTCTAGGTAGGTTGCATGTGACATTATTTTGCAAAAAAAAAAATTGTAAAAAAATTTGCATGTTTATTTTTAAAGAAATAATTACAAAAAAAACATATAAAAAAATATGTTTTTATTTTTTAAGTTAACAAAAACACAAAAAAAACTATTATATTTTTATAAAAAAATATACAAAAAGGTTGTTTTTATTTTATTTTTAAATAAAAAAAGGGTGTGGGGCATGTGCCCTCCATTGCCACCCCTGGGCGGGAGGCCTAAGGTGGGCGCCACCTTGCCAATGGTAGGGGGCAGTATCCCCAATGGTACCCTTCGCTGCAGAGGGGGCGAAGCCCAAGGGAATTTTTAATTTATTTTTTCAATATGAGTTATTTTTAAAAATTGTAGGAAAAAAATATAGATATATTTTTAAAAAAAACAATCACCTCAACTTGCATGTTGGGGAGGCCATATGGCTTCCCTAGAAAAACTTTTTTTGCCTCAGAAACTCTCAACACAGATTTTGATGATTTGATAAGTGATCTTAAAGTTTTTGCACTTTTTGAGTGTGATGGAAACTTCTATTTTGGCTCAAAATGCACCAAAAATGTAGCTACCTCTAGATTTGGAAACAAAGCAACCGCTTCAAACCTTCATAGATTTGGCGTCAGGAGTCGAAATCAGGCAAAAAAAAAGCCAAATTTAACTTTCTCAATAGCTCTTAATCCAATGGTGAGGTTCTTTTCACACCAAAATGCACCAAAAAAATTCCCACCTCCAAAATTTGCAGAAAAACAAAGGGGATTCAGATATGAAGTCTGCAACCCTTGTTGAAGAAAATAAACCTCATAAATTGAGAAGGGATTCGATGAAATCCACGCTTTGATACCATGTTAGAATTGTAAAACAAGTACAAAATCATGAGCCACAAGATCAAATAACAAACAAATACACATTCCACATAAGAGATCTACAAACAATATATACAATATTCCTCAACAAGAAAAAGCTACAAAAGCAAGAGACTCTTAAGAAGATATGAAAGCTCGAGATATTATTACAATGAGGGTTGAGTGCTTATAAGAGAAAAAACCTAAATGAGAAAGGGATAAAATCATGACAAGTGTCAACATCACATGAGATGAGACATAATAATCTAATATTAGCTCAACTAATAAAGCATAAAAGCACTCCTAAGTTTAGTTTAATTGCATGAGAATAAATTACACTAATAATCAATTAAATATTAATTAATTATTAGCTAATGCATGATAAATCTAGCAACTAACCCTCCCCTCTAGCCTCAAAAAAAGACTTTCGGTGGAGTTCCCTAAAAAAAAAAGAGTTTCAAGCAGCAAGAGAACACCACACCAAAATCTAATCAAGAATCCATAAATGAACTACACAGGAAACAGTTATGTTTCTACTATAAGGAGCCATGAATTCATGACCATCGTTTCCTTGGGAAAGGAAAGGTTCATTTGATTGAGTTCATTTTAGATGATGAGGAGTCAGATGGTCATGAGACCAATACTAGTGATGACAGTAGACAGGAGAAGCCACCTCTATAATTAGAGTTGGATGGTTCTAGAGGCAAGGAGACTCCCCAGAGCAACATTGCCTCACTATCCAGAGTCCCTAGAATTCATCCATTCCATTTGAAAGGTTCTCTTAAGGGGCAATGCATGGTCTTCTTGGTGGATAGTGGATCCACCCACAATTTCATTGATGAGGGTCTAGTGGTGAAGCGTGGGCTACAGATTGATGATTTTTTAGGATTCAATGTGATTGTAGCAGATGGGCTTCAATTGAGCTGCACCAGGATGGTTCCCCAGCTTAGCATCGAGATTGGAGATTACACCTTGACTGATAAATTCTATGTGTTGATTCTTGGTAATATTGATGCAATTTTGGGTTTGCAGTGGTTGCAGTCACTTGGGAGGTACATTTAGGACTTTCACATAATGGAGTTGGAGTTTATGGTTGATGATAAAAAGATTGTGCTGAAGGCTATGTCTAGTGGTGGCCCTCGAGTAGTGTCAACCAAGAGGATGGAGGCTTTACTCAGACATGGAGAGGTGGATTGGGCAGTATAGTGCTTTGTCTCTACCAAGCCTACCTCAGACAACAAACCACACTACCATGTTGACATCCAGAGAGTGTTGGATAAGCATGGGGGTATTATTTGGAGACATTCCTCCAAGTCGGCCGACCTAATTAGGGGTTCGAGCATGTCATTGAGCTTGAGGAGGGGGCTAAAAAACTCATAACTATGCCCTATCAACACCCATGCCATTTTAAAGAGGATATTGAGAACACAATCAAGGAGCAACTAAGCATGGGACACATTCAGCCCAGTTCTAGTCTGTTTGCCTCATCAGTTGTTCTAGTTAAGAAGAAGGATGGGACTATGTGCATGTGTATAGACTATAGGGCCTTGATTAAGAAAACCATAAAGAATAGATATTTGATTCCTAGGATCGACGAACTGCTTGATGAGTTGCATGAAGCCGTGTTCTTTTCCAAGATTGATCTTCGCTCGGGCTATCATCAGATACGAGTCTGAGAAGAAGATGTTCACAAAACTTATTTTTGTTGTCACTACGGGCATTTTGAATTCCTGGTCATGCCATTCGGACTCACGAAAGCACCATCCACATTCCAGTCATGCATGAACTACACTTTCCATGAGCAGTTGCATAAATTTGTTTTGGTCTTCTTCGATGACATTATGATATACAACAGAACTTGGGATGATCACCTGCATCATTTGGATGTAGTGTTGAGAATCATGGAGGCACTGATGAGGTGAAAATAACCTCCTCATAATAAAATCTAGAAAGCTCATTCTTGCTAATTCAATCCTAAGCCTATGCTAATTTATTAAACTTTAGAAGAAGTAATTACTTATTTGAAGAAAAATTATGCTTTCCTTCTTTCTTTTAATCAATTGAGGAAATTGTCCAAAGCAAGTTTAATGGGTTGATTTGAGTGTTGTTGTAGGGATTAATAGGTCATCATGTGGCTGTTGTAGAAGTTTAGCCAGCACGTGCCTCAAAGTAATGTTGTGAACCCACTCCTTGAAGCTTGGATGATGCGTCAAAGATTCAATTTTAGTTCTTTTAATTCGGTTGTTCAAAACTTTATGGCTCTTCTCGAGCCTTCTGCATTTTTTAAAAAGCTTTAAAGACATCAAGTTAGTTTAATTTAAGGAATACTTTTTCAATGGCTATCCATGCCATCATAAATTTAGGATCTAGTTAGAAACTTATCTATAAAATTGTAACTTCATAAGTAATAAAATAGACAGAGAAAAGGTATCGTTATGCTGTTTACATGGATTTGCAAATCACTATTGAAATGAGTTATCTAATTTATGTTTATTGGTAACTGTTGAATTCAATGATGGTGATTGTATGTTGTAAGAAGATTTGAGAATCTATAGTTTATGTGAGTTAAAGACGAAGTAGTAGCCCGCGAGCTGGCCACTCGAGGGGAGTTAGCCTAGATAGATAAGTATTTTATTGATTAAGTTATTTCCTTTGTTTAAGATAAATTTTTGTTCAGTAGAAAATAACAAGTTGTTGAAGAGTTAAGTTAGTTGTTCTGGAGCACCATTGTCTTTAATTTGTTTAAGTCTTCTTCCGTAGTTGATAACATTTCTTTACTGTTTAGAAGATGCTTAATTATTTGTTTTCTTACTTTTCTGCTTCCGTAGTTTACCAGTTATTTAGTTTACTTGTTTCCATGTTTTCTAGTTTAGTAGTAGTGTTTTCTAGATTAGTTGTCTTATGCTTTTTAATTTAGTTTTCTTTGATTTTCTTAGGGTAAGATCATTTTCGAGTTAAGTAGTAATGGCTTTGGTTTAGTCTCAACTTCTGTAGTTTAAAAAAAAAACTGAAAATATAAAATGGGTTATTTGAATAATCTCCTTCTGCAAATTGCCTTGGACACTACCCGGTCGACAATTGACATTCAATTATTCTAAAGTAGTAGGACCTAACAATAGCCTATCACTTTTTGGTGTTGTTTTCGAGGACACTTCTTAAAAATATTTTGAAAGTGTTATTAGGAGACGGTTTGAATAAAAAAGTTTTATGCCAAAAATATCTTAGTCGGCTTTCTTTTCTGCATGGTCAGGAAAAGGGGCCCCCATAAACGTATTATACCAAACCCCCCTGCCCCAAAATACATACCTATCATACATAGGGAATCCCAAGGCTCAGACGACCACACTACCTTAGACACTACCCGGTCGACAATTGACATTCAATTATTCTAAAGTAGTAGGACCTAATGACAGCCTATCAGGCACAATCACTTTACACAAAAGCTTAGAAGTGTGATTTATGGATGACTGAGATACTCTATCTCAGATATGTGATTGGATCTAATGGTGTGAAGGTACACCAAGAGAAAATGCAGGCAATTTTGGATTGGTCGCCATTGAAGAACATATCAGAGTTGAGAGGCTTCTTGGGTTTATGCTCTTACTATAGGAGATCTGTGAGAGGTTTCTCTCAGTTGGAATCGTCCTTGACAAACCTTACCAAGAAAGGTGCTTTTCTTTGGTCTAAGGAGGCACAGGTGACATTTTACAATCTCAAGGGGTTCATGAGCTCATGTCTAGTTTTAGCATTGATGTATTTTACACATTTGTTTGTCTTACAATGTGATGCATTGAGTCAGGGAGTTGGTGCAGTTCTAATGCAGAATCCACATCCGATTGCATTTGAGAGTAGGAAGTTGAGAGACGCTAAGAGGTTGTACTCTACTTATAATAAGGATATGCTAGCGATTATGCATGTGCTGGCTAAGTTCAAGCAGTACTTATTGGGGACTAAATTTGTGCTCAGTATTGATCACAATAGTCTCAAATATTTTCTTGAGCTAAAGGACTTGAATGACCGGCAGAAAAAGTGGGTGAGAAAGATTCGGGCATATGAATTCGATGTGGAGTACATTAAGGGGAATAAGAACATTATTTTTGATGCTCTTTCAAAGAAACCAACACTTTGCTCTCTCACTAAGATTTTAGTTGACTGGAAATCTCAATTAGTGGTAGAATATACCAAAAAAACTTTTGCTTGTGATTTGATTGATGGTCGGGTACAGGATGATAGATATTTAGTAGTTAGTGACATCATTTATTATAAGAAAACAATTTATCTTGTACCAAGATCAAATTTAAAGGCTAGGATTATGAGGGCCATGCATGATACCCCTCTAACAGGACATCCAAATTTCTTCAAAACTTATCGTCAGATTCGTGAGAGGTTCACCTGGAAGGGTTTGAAACATGATGTGTTGTAGTATGTTAGAGAATGTCTGGCTTGTTAGCAGAACAAGGTAGAACACACATTCCTTGCAGGTCTTCTACAGCCATTGTCGATACTTGAGTAGAAGTGGGAAAGAATATCCATGGACTTTATCACAGGACTACCTCGTGTCCAGGGTAGAGATTGCATATTTGTAGTTGTGGATAGATTGACAAAATATGCCCATTTCTTTGCTATATCTATTGATTTATCCATAGTATTGGTGGAAAAATTATTCTTTAAAGAAGTGTTCAGGTTACATGGACTCCCCAAAACAATCGTTAATGATCGTGACAATAGATTCTTAAGCATGTTTTGGAAGGATTTGTTTTGATTGGCAGGTACAGAATTGACACCAAGCACGAGTTACCATCCTCAAACCGATGGTCAGACAGAGATAGTAAATAAGTGGATTGAGGAATATCTAGGGAATTATGTGTCAGGGCAGCAACATGCTTGGATCAAATGGTTGCATTTAGGTGAGTATTACTACAATACTACCTACCACATGTCAATTGGCATGTCTCCCTTTAGAGCCTTATACAAGTATGATGCCTTATCATTTGTAGATTTGGCCTTTGATGATAGTAGGGTCCCATGGGCCAAGGATACAATGCAAAACTATCAGGATATTCTCAAGGCATTGAAGGACAATCTGCAACATGTACAAAACTAGTAGAAAATGTATGTAGATAGGCATAAAATTGAGAGATATTTTGAGATTGGAGACTTAGTTTTTCTGCAATTGTAACCTTACAGGAAATCCTCATTGAAGAAAAGTGGTGCAGAAAAACTTAAGCCACACTTTTATGGACCTTACAGGATATTGAGGAGAATTGGTGAAGTGGCATATGAATTGGAACTTCCTAAGGGCAGTAAGATTCACAATGTCTTCCATGTTTCTTGCCTCAAGAAGGCATTGGGTCAATAGGTTGAGGCATCTCCTGAGCTTCCTCCACTTGATGAAGAAGGGAAAATGGTGTCAGTTCCTAAGGGTATTGTAGATTGGAGAGAAAGGAAGCTAGGAAATAAGGTGTTCCGAGAATATCTAATCAAATGGAAGGATTTACCAGTTGAGGACACAACTTGGGAAGGGGAAGATATTTTGTAGCATCCTAATTTGAGATTGCTAGAGGATCAACAATCCCAGGAAGGGATGCCTGTAATGTCCCTCTTCGCTTGGTGATCCTGTGAAGACATTTTCTAATCTTTTTTTGTAATCTTTTCATTCCCAAGATTAGAAAATAATCAAATTACAAGGGAATGTGAGAATAATTAAATTGAGGCCTAAAACCAATAGTTTGAAAAGTTTATTTGATTATTCATTATGTCTTAAAGTGGGCCCACTCTTTCACTAGGTGTTTCATACTAGTGATTATTAAATTAAATAATGCCTAAGACTTATTCTCAATAAAGGACGTGTTCTGGAAAAGAGAAGATCGACAAATTTTTGCTGAGATTGGAAAGTGGATTTTCATTCAAGGATCGACTACTTTTTGGTTGGGAAAAGATGGAAACTTTGGGTTATAAGAAAGGCTCGACTTGTTGTAGAAATTCAGAAATTCATTTATCTTTGTATCCTTTATCGAGCTATGTTGAAGATGCTTAACATGACGAAACCCCTGTGTTGGATGGGATGAAAATGTAATGTCCCCTTTTTAGCATGATCTTGTTTTATGATGATTAGCCTATTATTTTGATCCTCATAGGCTAGTGTGTTGGATAGAGGATCTCAGTGGTAGAGTATGGTGGGTTTTGACATTTCCACCCCTTCGGTTAAGTGTTGGGCTTAGTGTGGGCCTTTGCAGTTCAGTGTTTGCCATCTTCTGATGACACATTAAAACACTGAGAATTGAGGGAGATATTAATATTTTAGTGGTTGGGCATTTTATCGTCTATTGAGATATTATAAAGTTATTATTTGACTTTATAATAATTAAATCCCACTTGATATGTTATAATTTTATGACTTAAATGTTAAAGTGAATATTAAATTCACTTAAGTCATTTATTTTGGGTGCCAACTATTGAAAAGATATTAAATACATTTTAAATGTATTTTAATGGCAAAGTGGTGTTACTTCTTGGAAGTCATGCTTTTTGGGGGTTACAAGGCAAATGAAGCAATTCGACCTCATTATGTTATGATTATTTGACTTTGCTTCAAAATTGGTTCTTTGTGCATTTGTTTGAGACAAGGGTTATAGGATATTTCGTCCATTGGAGAGCAAAAATTATTCAAGGATTTGCATGCTTGAGGCTATGAAATATCAGTTGAATTTGTTTGATTGAGAGGGCTTCAATTCAGAAGTCTATTTGAGCTTGATCAGAGATTGTATGTTTATATTTCATCAGTTTTCTTCAATAACAGGGAATGGCTTTGATCATTGGACACCATCTTCATCATCCAATAGGCACCAGTTTATAGTGGAGGTTGAGGCCGCACATCTCCTTCAAAGGGTTGTACTTTTTCTTCAAAAAGGTGTGTTTCTCAAGCAAGGGTGTGTGAAGTAAAAACCTAAAATGCCTCTCTTTTGGCCAATTCTGTAATACCATCTTGGATGCCTTGGATTCTTGAGGGTTTTGATTCTGTTACTGCATGGGAGAAATCCAATTCTGGAGATGGGCGTAGCTTTTCACCAGTTTCAACATTTCTTTCCTGCCATGTACAGATCTGCTTTATTTAATTAATCTGGAGGTTTCTAGGTATGTCTATTATTTAGAATCTATTTGTAGCAGTTGAATACTTCTTAATATGATGGAATTTTCTTAATTTTTCTTTAATTTGAGTTTTGGCACCATTTTATGCTTGGCGCACCTCTCGACTTGTCTAAAATTCTTCTAAAACAAACAAAAACAAGTCAGCAAATGTCAGTAGTTGAGTTGGACCTAGTTGGGCTATTCACAGAAAACCCCAGTCCATGTGTTGATTTTCTCTTTGGAGCGATTGTAATTTTTGTGCAAGATTAAGGCAAGAGGTTTGGAAAATCTATCTAAGGCGTTGGAAGTCATTTTGTGTTAAATTTTGGGAAGTGTAAAGCCTCTAAAGTAGAATCATTGCATACTATGTGATGGACATGGCTTGACCATTAATGAACTGTCCCTGCTAAGCTATGCTAGAGTTTGGAGGTTGTTCATGCATGGGCAGCAGTTGGGAAACAAATAGAAAAATCAAATGTGGCTCTTGAAGGAGTTCTGGGTGTACCATCAGAAAGCCTATGTTTTAGACCAGAGTTCTTTCTTAGGTTCACTGATTGCTTATGCTCCTTTGTTAATTTTTGTAATTCTGGGTTAAGATATCACTATTGGGAAATGAATTGGGCAATTGGAATAAACTCCATAGTTTCCTTTTGTAGTGCTCTAAGACTAAACTTTAAATCTATGCTAGTATCAGAAAAAATAAATTGCAATTGAATTTAGAATTTGTCATTAAATTCACATACATTTCCATTGATTAAGTTGTTACTATTCAAGCCTTATTCTATGTGAAATTTATTGTAATAAACATCTATCGAAACTGAAAAATTGGCAAAAATCTATTCAAAATTCTAGAGAGTATATTTCAATGGGGTATCATTCTTCTCATATTTGATCAAGCTTGCAAAAATGACCGACTTTCAGTCTCTGCCTTTAATCAGCTAGGGAGAAATGACGTCTGAATAGGGGTTTCTGACTTCACGTGAAACAGAGAAAGAAAAATTTGAAAATATAAAAAAAATGGTTGAATTTGGGGATGTTGGGCACCTTATTTCAAGGAAGGTGCCCAATTGTCTATGCCTTAGAAAATTTATAACCCCCACCATGCTTTCTTCCATTTCGGTCTCTATCAGTAGCTTCAAGGGTTTGCAATCATGATCAAACATTGTCAGATGTCGGAACAAAGCTGGGGAACACTTCAGCAATGGCCAAACATGAAATTGCCATGGTCAAATAGATTTTATCAGTTGGGAGTGTCAGTTTTCCAGATCATCAAAGTCAGAGGCAGGCCTCACTAGAAGTAGAAACAAGCAAAAGTTGAAAAATGGAGAAAAATGGCTAATACTTTTGAAGTTTTACGTGTTTGATGATGTCATCGGATGTGTATGTTTTTGCATGCATGCTTTTTGCAGCTATAAAAGAGGAATTACCCGTTTGATGCAAAAGAAGTCATTTTTTATGCAAACAAAGTCGAATTTTTACATGCATAGTTTCTATCTTCATGGATAGACTCCAAAATTTTTTGCATGCAATGTGTTTTTTCATCTCCAAACTCTACTCAAGAAAGCCTTGAGATTCATTCTTCATAATTTGCAAGATAACTTTCAGAGGAAGAAACACAAAATTTTCTTCTCATCAAGATTTGGAGGCTCAAAGTAATTTTTTCAGTGTTCTTCGTGGATTCAAGATTGGGAAGCATAGAGGCACACTTTTGCATCGTCTAATTTTCTAGGGCATCACATTTCAGAAATAGGTGGTCAAAATTTTCAAGTTTCATTGATCTAGGTCTACTTATTTTTCACTCGTCTTGAAGATTGGAAAAAATTTAAAATTTGAATGTGGATCCCTATTTTTTAGGAAATCACGCATGTTTGGGAAATCCTTAGATTTTTCAAAATCTGACGATTTGGGTCTTTTCAGAACGAGATTGTTTATGCAACCCAAACCTTGGTTTTTTGGCCCTACCTTTTAGGAAAACTTCTATTTTTAGCAGGTTGTCCGAGCATAGGTGTGTTCACACTCAAAATTCATGGTTTTCATCATACAGTAATCTTCCATTGAAAAATCAAGAGAAGTGTTAGAAGCGTAAAGTTGTAAAAGAAACAAACGTCATCACTCCAGTTGCAGAGCTGCCAAAATTATCAATTAGTGAGCCACCAGTTGGAGCATGCAATGTTTTCCAAGGATAGAACTAAAAGCAACAATTAACTCGATGCCTTTTTCAAGTTTAACTTGTTCTCATTCATGCATATCTATTATTTGGAAATATCAATGTATAGTTGGAGCATTTTTAGTTAACTAATTATAGTCTAGTTGGTGACTGTTAGTTATCTTTTGTTTAGTCTTAGAAATAAAGCTTGCATGTTGGCAAGACTAGTTGTTAAAAACAAGGAGATTTTAGGGTTCCCTACTCCTTGTTTGTGTATAAATAAGGGCATCATTGCCCATTTATTTTTAACTGTCATTGTGATTGTGTGTGTGAATATGTGTACTGATTAAAAGGTTAAACAAACACACCAATGTGACATTATATTGAAGAAATCAAAGTTAAAAAAAAAAAACTCTCAACACAGTAGCTTCTTCAAAGACGTCTCATTGTCCTCTATCTCCAAGGATTCGATGTAAGTTGTTGGCTCTCAGTTGGTTTAAGTAGCAGCTTGGTAGAATAACAACTTAGAGAATGAGATTATGCAACATGCATTTCTATTGCTAAATGAAATGAGATGATTAAGCTAAGATATGAAACTAAGATGTTATGCTTAATAAAATAAGATTGCTAACTGTTGGATACATGCAACTATAATTCTCATGCTATATTCGCTAGATCTTCAATCCTTTTCAAAGCACACAAAGAGGTTGTATTTATAGATTTTTGGAGGCAAAAGCCCAGATGGAAAAGATCGATGGTTGAAAAAAAACCTATCAAGATGAATGGTGAAAGATTTGGAAGTTGAGAAAAAGATGGAATCTAGAGAAAAAGATGGGAAATGTTTCCTCCTACACAACCTTTTCCATTCAAAAAATGAAGGAAAGTTGCCATTTGGGTATTTTAGTTATGAGGAGTATGTTGGTAGTTGAGGATAAATCCATAATTAAATAATCAAGTTATTTAATTATTTGTGACAATGAATTTAGAAGTTTCCATAATTAAATAATTAATATTTAATTATGTGTGAGAGATGAAAGAGGAATTTAATTAAATATTTAAAATATTTAATTATGTGTGAAGTGAGGAAAGTGTTCAATTAAATATGTAAGATATTTAATTAAATGTGGAGTGAAGAATTAGGAATAATGGATTTGGAAGAATATTCTTTTATTTGAATTTAAAATCCAAACTTATGATAATTAATAAATAAATTCTAGAATTTATTTAATTAATTAAGAGGAAAAAGGAAAACGGTAATAATTAAATAAACATATTCTTTTAATTAAATTAGAAGAATTAGAAAGTGAACGATACAAATAAATAATTAAATTTATTTATATGTAGATGACTTTTAGAAGATTAATTTCGCATGATTTGTGGATTTTTGAATTTTCAAATTTCTTGTTTTAGCGCATCAATTTGCATTTTAGCGCATAGGCTAGGTATAATAGCGCATATAGGTTAGCACATCCAAGCCATACAATAACGCATTTAGTTTTTAGATTAGCGCATCGGTCGATTTAGCCCATAGGCATGATAGATTAGCGCATAGGTTAGAAGCTCGTGCATAGGATGCTCAATTAGTGCATAGATTGAGGGCTTTAGTGTGTTTGCTAGATCGTTTAGCACACCCACCTGATAGAATACCGTATACTCTGAATTAGCACATCTATCCTCTACTTAAGCGCATTCATGGATAAACTAGCATATTTGTTGATTTAGCGCATAGGTAGTTTATTTTAGCGCATGCATGAAATTTAGTTGATTTTGATCGTTTGATGAACAATTGATGATTGCTTGATTTTTTTTGCTATATTAGACAACTTATTTGATGAATTTTGAGTAGCAACAAGGATGATTGATTTTATTTTGATGAAGATTTGATAAAAAAATTCTCGTGTTTGAAAACAAATAGTAAAATGATGTTGATTCTGATAAATTTGCTTTTCGAAATGAAAAAAAAAATAGTAAAGATGTTGATGTGAGTCGATTGGCTGTTAAATTTGTCTTCATGCTTTGAAAAACAAATATTAAAGTGATGATTTGATACTGATATTGATTTTGATAAATTTTCTTTTAATGAAAAAAACAAATAGTAATGATTTATCTATGTCTAATAAATTTTCTTTCTGAAATGAAAAACAAATAGTAATGATAAACTGATATGATATGTTGCAAATTTAATTTTGCATGATTGCTTAATTTTTGATAATTTGATGTATTTTTCAGATGATGTGATCTGATTGGTTTGATATGGATATAATGTATAGGAGGATTTTAAAATCCTCCAAATCAGAGAGATATTTCCCCAGACGTGGGAGATGATTCCCAGATTGCCCCCACAGGAGGTTGGAGTGATAGCGAGATGTGGGTTGGGTTCACTTTTTAGTATCCCACAGTACAGGGTCAATAGGGCACTGTTGACAGCTTTATCTAAGTGGTGGCATAGTGAGCATAATACTTTTCACTTTCCTATCGGAGAGATCACAATCACACCTGAGGATGTCTATAGGATACTAGGGATACCAGTAGTAGGTGAGCTTGTGATCTATGATCACAAGGAGATTGGTGGGGCCGATGCCTTTCAGAGAGTATTCTAGGATCCAGGAATTACTAGTTATGAGATCCCATGGAGAGAGATGGTTGAGGGTTATACCCACTCCCTTTAGTTTTGGTTGGCTTCATTGGTGGCTTCTTGTGTCCCAACTGTAGGTCGAAGGGACTGTCTATTGGTTGGGGTCGGATACTAGAGGACATGATCCTTCATCAGACTAGATATGTCTAGGGTTATTGTATGTTGGCCCATCTATACCACAATCTTCATCAGGTGGTATATAAAAATGGGAAGAGTATATCTTCTGGGTTCACGCTGCTTTAGATTTGGGTGGGGGAGCATATCACCATTACCCACCCTTTTGCAAGGAAAGATCGTCTCATCGGCCATCGTTACATATATGCTTACATAGGTCCACTTGTCTAGCCTAGGTTGGGCAAGTTAGAGTACTAGAGGAGAGTGTTGTACGATATGGATATAGTGATCTAGAGGCCCTATGTTGATTGCGAGGCCTAGGATGAGGATGACATTGAACTGCCATATTGTGGTCTACCCAGATACTTGATTAGGAGGACCCCTTTTATCATTGAGTGGTTTTTGGTCATGAGGGTTCTTAGATAGTTTGGTCGGGTTCAAGTGATCCCATAGGGTGTGGCCCATTATGCCTGGTGATGAGAGGATGTGGCAGAGTGGGGTCCTTTCATTCCATATGAGGCATCCAGGGTAGAGTATTTGGGTTTACAACCAGAGTTTTGGGATTACCATTCAGAGGTTACAGATGCACGTATGACAGAGGAGTATGCTGCATATTTCCATACCCACCCATTTTCGAGGTTGACTAGTCCCCCCCATTATTAGATGGACCAACATTGCAGCGGGCATAATGGTAGCCACAGGTAGAGGCATAGGCTAGGGCACAGGCTGGGGCACAAGCAGGGGCACAGACAGAGCATCCCATCAAAGGAGGATGAGAGGATGTGGGTGGCAGTGTGGCCATGGACATTGACCAAGATGATGGGGAGGAGGACAATGACAATGATGATGATGATGACGATGGGGATAATGGGGGTGGCCGAGAGAGATTCTTTTTCAATGTGCCATTCAGGACTAGGCCCAGGACAGTGAGGGTAGTGGAGTATTCATTAGTAGGCCCTTCACACATTACCATCAAGGCACCATCATGAGAGCAGTAGGGATAGATTGATACCTTGCAGACATAGGTACAGGCTCTTCAAAGTAAGCTAGCATAGGCTCAGGCCACCATTTCATAGTTACAAGTACAGATGGTACAACCACCACCCCCAGACCCACAGATAGCCCAGCTGATGGCCGAGGGGGATAGCTGTAGATAGAGGTGCTTAGAGGTGGAGGGGATAGTAGAGAGGGTGTTGAGATCAGTGTAGGGTACCTCTATTGGGGAGGTTGTCACAGAGGGACTAGAGACTGCTAGAGAGTGTGAGTTGTGTTGGTAGAGATATCATGAGGTAGTGCCTCCTAAGCAGAGGATAGCCTATACCCAATCAAGCACCAGGTCCCACACCCACTCATGTAGTCACACCAGGAGTGCCACTATGAGTGTTGGTCAGCCTATCAGATGAGAGATAGGGGCACCAATGGCAGAGATCCAATGAAACCTACCACCTCCAGTGACAACAACAGTCATGACCCCCACATAGATGATCCTCAATGATGATTTTGTATACACCATTTTTGTCACATTTTATGTATCTCTTTCAAACATTTGATATCATTGTACCCATGGACATTTATTTTGATGAGATTATATATGATATGTGGTGATGGTTTCGATATGCATGAGTCTTTTATTATGCTATTATGCTTGTTTATGTATGCATTTTTATTTATATATGCCATGTTGTTTATGATTATGATGATGCATTTGTATGGATGATGATCTTTGCATGATGCTATCTATCTCATGATATGAATGATGATGATGTTTATGAATTTGATATGATGAACATGCAAAAAAATTTATGATGGTTGATGCAAATGAGATGTAAATTATGTTATTATATTGTATGATGTATGAAAACTGCATTGATTATGGATGCGAAATGATGAAATGGATGCAATGGATGCATTTTAGTTTATGAAAATGATGTAATGATATGGACCTGTTAAATGATAATGAAAATTTCATGTTAATGAATGAATGATAAAATGATGTAAAAATATGATATGGCTGATATGATATGATCTGAAAATGATGAGATAAAAAAAATGATGTGAAAATATGATATTGATGGAAAATGATGATATGCTAAATGATAATGATAGGATAAGATGAAAAATGATATGCAAAATTGATATGAAAATGATATGCAAAAAGATGATATGAAAATGATGTAAAAAAATAATGATGATCTATATGAATGTGAAAATGATAATATGCAAGTGATGTAAAATGATATGAAATAATGAGATGATAAATGATGTGAAAATATGATATTGAATGATTGATAAAATGATGTGAGAATATGAAAATGATAATGATGATGATAATGAATATGATATGAATATGAAAAATGGATGATGAATGAATGATATATGATAAAATGGTGTGAAAATGAATATTAAATGATATGAAAATGTGTGCAGAATGATATGAATCTATTGGGAAAAACATGATAATGATAATGACCTGATATGCAAAGATATGAAATTGACATGAGACTAATACTGATAATGTTATGATTTGACATGGAAAATGATAATATGAAAATTATAATGCAAGATGATATGTGAAAAGATGGTAATGCAAGAATGGAATGAAAAATGATATGAAACTAATAATGAAAATGATATGCAAAAGATGATATGAAAAGTGATATGCAACTACTGATGATAATGATATGAAGATGAAAAGTGATTTTTGCTAATGTCCAAGTGTACTCAATCTTTGTTTCCAAAAGAGATATGTATCTTTGACAACTTCCCAAAAATCTATTACACAGCTGCAAAATGAATGTAATCTATATGTATCATGCAATTCAAACTATGCAAAATGAACTATTCACTATTGTCATTATGTGAACCAATTTTATGCTTGATTATCATCATTGAGCCTTTTGATATGTTGAAAGTTAGTACAAGCATCAAAGGGGATATTTGCACCGATGATGACCTGAGTACAACTTTCATGATGGTTGATATAGCAATTTTAATACAAGCATTGAGGTATAATTGAACCGAGATGACCTGAGTATTGCTTGCATAAAAAAACATAATTTAATCCTTTTCCTATGAAAATCTCGAAATGTCATCAATGATACTTTTGAAAATAATGTCTCATGAAAAATTTGCATAGTAATAACGACTAACTTACAGACAACAATCAAAGAAAAATCATATTACTACCTTGTGACTCTAGTTCAATGCATCATTGAGTCACTCTAGAGATATGATGTCATCAAATTTCAAAAACATAGTTTATGCTTTAAGTGTTTCATTCATTTTTTTCAGATTAAGATCATCTAATTTGTGTTAGTTTATGTCTCACAGTTGTTTTGACCAGGCTTGATTGGATATTTGATTGTTCATCTGATGTTCTTATAGGTGACGCGTGTTGTCGTTTGTCAGCTAAAAAGTTTGAAAGATGATTGCCCCCAGCAAGTTTGCACTTTGAATCCCAATTAGACACAACCTACTATTAGGAATATAAACAATGATCATCAAGCCATGATGAAATACTTGTCACTTCAAGGAAAATTTTGTGTGCATGATGCGGATGTGATGGCCAGTTATGGATTTGATGCTGATAAAAATGGCTATGAATGAACAATGCAGGATGTAACCTAATAAATGGGAGAGCCAGCTAAATCACAAATAACGCATGTTTTCCAGGTTTTCACCATTTATTTTTATTGTATTTTTTCATATTTTGTGATTTTTTTGTTGTTACCAAGACACCTATTTGCCAGGTTTTCATCAAGACAGCGACTCTTTTGATTTTTTATTTTTTTGTATTTTTTTTTTTCTAAAGTATTTTTGATCTTTTTGATTTATTTATTTTTATCAAAAGGATGCCTGTTCACCAAGTTTTCACCCTGATGACGATTTTTTCAAGACTTTTTCTGATTTTCATGGATTTTTTCATGACTTTTTAATGCTATTTTTGGTATTTTTCAAACATAGAACTTCTTCAGATGGATGTTGTTGGTTGGATCTTCAAGTAGGTCCCCTTCTCACATAGATAGCTGATATGCCCCTGATCCATATGCTGTTGTGATCCCTAAATGTCTTCCCTATTATAAGATGCAAAACTACTATTATGCACTAATGGAAGAACACAAAAGGTACACCTCAAGATTAGCCTAAGGAATGATAACACAAAGAAAGCTGAAATGAAGACAATAAATGATTATACCTTATGTGTTGTTGAATCCCTTGGTTGGCCCTTGATATTGTATGCTTTGTATGCTCCTTGGATGGAAAATGAGATTAAAGATGCAAGACGGGATGCAAGATGATTGAAAGTGTGATAATGGTGGATTCAAGTGCTATAATGAAGGAAAAAATTTCAAATAACAAAGTAGCAAGAGTTTGTTATTAAAATGCATGAGGTCCTCAAATGAGAGAAAAGAGGGGGTATTTATAGAGGGATTTGAATTCTCTAGAGAATTCAATGGTTGAGATTAAACCAACAAGGCTAAGATGAAGAGCTATGGTGAGTTGAGGACTCACAAGACCTCACATCTTGACATGTGGAATGTAAGATGGCTTAGGATGAGATGATGTGGAACTAAGGTGGAAGAAAGGTACATGATGTGGAGGAAGGACAAGTACCTTGGAAAAGGGATGATGTGACCTCTCAATGATCACATAGGGAAGAGGAGAATCTTGAGTGAATAAAAGTGAATTAAAAATTCACATGATTAGGGAATCTTGTGGATAAGACAAGGTTCCAAAAGGAGAGGTGGAAAGTACTTTGGATAAAACAAGGTCCTTAAAGAGGCAAGTACCTACCCACACGTGACTTGATGTGACAATTCAAATATTCTAGAAGACTTTAGCACATGTGATGTGACAAGTCAAAGGTTCTAGAATTTGCATTGGGAAGAGAAGATTACTTGGAGGAATAAAAGTGAATTAAAAATTCACATGGGGAAGAGAGGAGACTTGGATGAATAAAAAGGAATTAAAAATTCATTGGGGGATGGGGAGAGTTGACCAAGGTATGGATTAGGCTTAACTAATCAGTAATTAGAAGATAATTAGTGGTTAAGGAAGATTAGAGGCCAACTTGCAAAATTTGGAGGATGTGACACATCCTAATCAAGGATTAGGCATGTGCACATCTGTAATGAAGAAATTAAGAGGTGGGTTAGGATTAAGTGAAAGTGATATGACATGTGAAAAAATAAATAAATGTCATATTTATTTAATTCATTTGATGAAAAGGAGAATAAAGGGGTAAGGTATTTAATTATTACTTAAATACCTTAGGGACTTAGAAGAATTAAGGGTATTAATTAAATAATAGTGATATTACTTAATTAATGCAAATAAGAGGATATTAGATGAAAAGGGATAAATTTGGATAAATGCAAGTGTCCAAATTTAGGTGTCTACATTTTTCCCCTTTTTGAGATGGTGTTACGAAGTAGCATCATTTCAAAGAATATTAAAACATATAACCCAGAAGAAGACAGTTAGATTGGAAAAGATGCATCAGTCATCAACGGAGTGACTGGGAAGAAAGATGATGGGAATGAAGATGAAGATTAGGGATTGAGGATGCCCCCTTGAGAGGACATGCGGGTTCAAGAGAACACGGGTGTGCTCTCAAAATGGATGAGACAATGAAAGGGGAGATGAGGAAGATGATGCAAAGTGATGGAGAAGGGAGGATGACAAGCAATATGAGATGAGAAGCACAAATGGATGTTAGGACAAGAGGTGATGTTGCCCCAGTCAAGCTACAAGCCAAAATGGTCGATGATGGATGGAGTGTTATCATTAAGGGAATGATATGTCCCAAGAAAACACAAAAGGATAGGGAAGGATACATCTCGATGATGATGATGAAAGTGTTGTTGATGAGGGAAGGATGCATCCCAAAACAACACGAGGATAGGGAAGGGTACATCTCGATAAAAAGGGTTATTGATGAGGGAAGGATACATCCTGATGATGAGGATGAGGATGAGGATGATTGGATCGAGGCTTGTAACAAGGTTGGGGATAAGACCAAGGATGTGATTAGATGATTTTTGCTAGATTGAATGGGTTAGGATTGGATGGAGATGTGAGATGGTTAAAAGGAATGATGATGGAGGTAAAGATGCAATGAAATGGAAGATGCAATTTTCCATTTTTGGAGCACTAATTTTTTCTAAAGCATAAGACACCATATACCATGTTATGTGGAACCAAGGCAGATTAGTGTCTAATGCATACACAAACACAACAAACAAGAAGGCTATCCCAACACCCCAAAGTCACGATGACTTTGGTCGGGCCAGGTATTGGAATAACCACAAGCACAAAAGGATGCCCCAGCATAACACAAGACCACAGGGGTCTTGGTGGGTACTACGTGGGATAACCAAGAAGACAACAAATGAAAGAAAAATCAAGATAGGCCCCTATGTTAACTATTCAAAACACACCATAATATGATAGATCATGGCGGCCTTAACGAGTGATGATAGGTAGCTCAAATGATAAACAAAAGATAAAAGCATCAAAAGATTAGAATATATTTGAAACATAATTTTCCATAGGATCAAGAGGATGGATGGGGTTGATGAGGTCTGTTAGGAAGGATGTATCCTGTTGAGACCGCTGAGGGATACTAAACTAGAATAAGATATAACGTAGGATATTCAAAACCGATTGGATCTGATGATACAAGTGAATCTTGTTTGTGAAGGAACAACTAGGATAGGCACATCCCTGATGACATGACAAGACACCAGACAAAAAAACTCTAAAGACCTAAGGGACACAAGACCGACACACCCTAAAGACCTAGGGGCTTGAGGGATAATCAAAGATTAGCCTTGCCTACATGAAAGCGCAAAGCCCTCGTAGTTCGATAAAAGACCATGGATAAAAACGGAAAGAGGACAAGGGTGACAAATGATGGATGGTGAAAGACATGACAGATACCCTAGGGGCAGACAAAAATATTTAGCCTTACCTATGTGAAATTGTAGGGGCAACATAGTTCAATACAAGGCCAAAGACAAACGATGGAGGATGACAAGATAGACAAAAGATAGAGCCTTGGGGGTGGATCAAATGATCGACCTTGCTTACGTGAAAGCATAGGGGCAACGTAGTTTGACACAAGGCCAAAGATAGACAATGGAGGATGAAAATATGGACAAAAGATAGAGCCCCAAGGGTGGATCAAATGATCGACCTTGCCTACGTGAAAGCACAGGGGAAACGTATTTCGACACAAGGCCAAAGACAGATGATGGAGGATGACAAGATGGATAAAAGGCAGAGCCCCGGGGGCAGATCAAATGATCGACCTTGCCTACGTGAAAGTGTAGGGGCAACGTAGTTTTTACATGAGACCAACGACAGACAATAGATAAGGGATTATGAGATGACCATGATAAATGGATAAAAGGATGGAGGTGATATGATGAGACAAGAAAGACCGTGCAAATGGGATGGTTAATATGTGCAAGATATGTATTATGTGAAGCTCAGGGATGGGATTGTTATTCAGATCATTAGAATATGAATTCGGAAGGTGAGACGATGGATAGATGAGTGATGAAGATATGAGAAAGATGTGGGAAATAGATAGGAATGATGAGAGGGAGGTAGCAGGGCATTGGATTGCATGGGGGTAGCCTATAGCTAGATACCAATGACAAGGGATTATGAGATAGGATGAAAATAGAAGTAAATGGATGGATGGATAAAGATGGGGAGATAGAAAGATGCAAGGATAGGTGGATAGAGGGATAAGGAATTGGAAGGATGGAATGGATTATTGGATGGATAAATGGATGGTAAGATAAGGATGAAAATATGGAAAATGACTAGTGGATGAGAGTATAGGAAGATAAGGATTTGGTAGATGGCAGGTATTACTGGATGGATAAATGGATAGGGAGGTAAGGATGGGCAGGATGGGGAGATGGAGATGATTACCTGGAGGAATGGATGGATGATGTCTCCAAGGACCCAATCAAAAATAAGGATATTCACCCACTCTAGATGTGTCATGCATGATGAGGCAAGAGGGATAGTAGGATGGATGGATAAGGGAGTGAGATGGGAAATGGAAGATAGATAGAGTTTGATAAGGAATATGATAGTTTATGGATGAGGGGAATATATGCCAAGAGGTTTCCAAAGCATGTGTATAGGTTTACTCCCCTCTTTATCAAGAGCACAAGGAAGATGGAGGGCCTGGGATAAATGGGACAGGATGGATAGGATGCAGAAGATAGGTAGATTTGGGAAATGGAGGAAAGGAATGTGTAAGTGGATGTTACCCCCAATTGTGGAAGGAGACTAGGTGGGGGATTTATGCATGATGCCTATTTTCCAGGTTTTCATCATGGTACTTATCCAAGGTGCTTGTTTGTCAAGTTTTCACCATTGAACGAGTGATTTTCTCTTTACTATTTTATTTTTTTCTTTGTTTTTTCTCTTTTTTGATTATGATTGTTTGGATTTTTCTGATTGTCAAGACTTTTCAGACAGAACTACGGATGGAGAGGGAGGAGGATATGGATTCAGAAGACATATGATAAAGTGGATGGATGAAGGGCTCAAGAATCAAGCTCTATATGATGTAATAAGAGACCATGTGTAAAGTGATCATTGGATGTTGGTACAACCTTATTAGAAGAAATGGATTATGGAAGAGGATGAATCAAAGGGATTGGATGGGGGAGATATGGGGGATAGTGGATGGGGTGTTGGAAAGTGTATGGATGGAATGATGGAGTGGATGTGTGATAGGGGAAGGTGTTCAGGACCAACATTGGCACATGTGATGGTGGATGTGAAAAGATAGATGAATGAATGGATGGAGAGTGTGGCGATAATGGAGGAGTTGGGATAGTGAATTTTGGGACGTAAGGGCCCAAAATAGATTTAGGAAATGGAGGAGGTGAATTATTTTGTGGTGGACTACCAACTTTGGATGTCGTTATGGATTTTTCATTTGAAGGTATAGCATCTTTTTTCTTTGGGATCCACATGGTTTTGATTTTTTCTTTGGTGGGCCTTTGTGGCCTTTTGGATTGATTTGGATTTTGGACTTGATTTTTATTTTCTTCAACATGTCTTTTGAAGGGGACATGAGGAGCTTTAGATTCATGTGGATGTTTGGATTTATAGATTTTTTCTTTGGCATCCAAAGTGATTTTAGTAGCAAGGGGATGGGTGTGAGGAGATGGATGATGTGGAGTGATGGAGGTAGGGTTATAGGGATTATGTGTAGATGGAGAATGTGTAGGTATGTACCTTTTTTTATCTTGATTGGGGGATATCAAAGTGGGATGTTTATGATGGGTGACATGGATAGGATGATGGAGGAAGTGATTTTGGGATATAAGAGCCCAAAATAGATGTAGTGGGTGGAGGGACATAAGGAACCAAAATGGATGGAGCAAGTGAAGGAGGAATATGGATGGTTGTTTTGAGGTGATATGATGGAGGAGGGGGGATGGCAGAAAATGATTTGGTAGAGCGATGAGAAGTACCTTGTGTTCCTTTAGAAGAGGATCGTTTAGGATGTACGGAGGTTGTACCAACATCTTTGGAGTGCTAGTATAGGAGATATATCCAAGACCATGTTTTCCTGGATGGGCTCTAAAGTACCTTGCTCATGAAGGCCTAAACCTTTTCCTTGATAGTTCATGTTTGTGAGCATTTGGTCAACGGTAGGATACTTATTCTTTTGGAGGCATGGTGCGAGTCCATCAGGAGGTGGGGGAGGAAAGGTAATGCATATACTTTGTTTTTCTCCTACAAGAAGACCACCATGGATGCATGTAATGTTACAAAGGTGATATAGAAGCAGTGTTGGCATGGCAGGACTAGAGGGAAATGAAGGATCATGAGATGGAGATGATGGGATAGAAGTGTCTTGGTCATGAGGAATCAGTGGGAGGAATCTAGAGAGGGATTAGGTGGTATTACAAGATCTAGAATTGGGGAAAAAGGTGATAAGGGCTCATGAGATGGAGTGATTGGATCTTGAGTGCAAAGTGGATCATGGGATGGAGCAGGAGAGCTAGTGTGATCTTGAGATGGAGTAGATAAGATGGTAGGATCAAGATTCGGGTGAGGAAAGGAATCATGAGAGGGGATGGATGGGGGATTGTGATTTTGGGATGGAGTGGATGAGATGGTGGGATCTATGTTTGTGTGCTTTGGATCAAGCCCTTGGCATGGCTCAACATGTGTGGGAGACACGATGATGGAGGATTGTTGGAGGGACTTCTTAGGTGGGGGAGATGGGAGGATGGAGGATTTATGAATTGCAAGGGAAGGGATATCAGTGATACTAGGAGTTGAAGGAATGGATGGGACTTGTGTGTCATCACTAGGAGTAGGAAGAGTGGATTGGAATTGCAGATCTATGATGGATTGGGAGGATCTAGGTGTAGGAGTGGATTGAATTTGGTTATATTTGATGGGCTCAAAAGATCTCAGAGTAGGAGATGGGGGCTCAGTGGATTCAGAGGAAGTGTTGGTTTTGACAGTTTGAGTGGTGCTAGGGGTTGTAGCATCAATGATAGGTGTAGGATGGAGAGGGGTCCCATCACTAGTGACCATGGATGATGGATTTAGATGGCATGGTTCCATGATTTCAAGTGGTGGATTTGGTGATGTCTTCTTTGTCATGAGTCCTTGGATGAAATTTGGAAGGGATGTAGGATTAGGTGGGGTGATGGGAATGGTTGGAGGTTTAGGGATGGTTGGAGGACTAGGATTAGGGATTGGTGGATTAGGATTAGGATTAGACAAGGGGATGGGAATGGATGGAGGATTAGGGTTAGGGATTGGAGGATTAGGATTAGGATTAGAGGAATGAATGGGACTAGATGGAGGAGTAGGAGTGGTTGGAGGACTGGGATTAGGATTAGACGAGGGGATGGGAATGGATAGAGGACTAGGAGGAGATGGAGGATTATGATTAGATGAGTGGATGGGATTGGATGGAGGACTAGGAGGAGATGGAGGATTAGGGATTGGGGGATTAGGTGAGTGGATGGGAATGGATGGAGGACTAGGAGGAGATGGAGGATTATGATTAGATGAGAGGATGGCATTGGATGGAGGACTAGGAGGAGATGTAGGATTATGATTAGATGAGTGGATGGGATTGGATGGAGGACTAGGAGGAGATGGAGGATTATGATTAGATGAGTGGATGGGATTGGATGGAGGACTAGAA
>CM021103.1:422707159-422921913 GCA_007115665.2 Sequoiadendron giganteum | reverse complement strand
TTGTATGTTTATATTTCATCAGTTTTCTTCAATAACAGGGAATGGCTTTGATCATTGGACACCATCTTCATCATCCAATAGGCACCAGTTTATAGTGGAGGTTGAGGCCGCACATCTCCTTCAAAGGGTTGTACTTTTTCTTCAAAAAGGTGTGTTTCTCAAGCAAGGGTGTGTGAAGTAAAAACCTAAAATGCCTCTCTTTTGGCCAATTCTGTAATACCATCTTGGATGCCTTGGATTCTTGAGGGTTTTGATTCTGTTACTGCATGGGAGAAATCCAATTCTGGAGATGGGCGTAGCTTTTCACCAGTTTCAACATTTCTTTCCTGCCATGTACAGATCTGCTTTATTTAATTAATCTGGAGGTTTCTAGGTATGTCTATTATTTAGAATCTATTTGTAGCAGTTGAATACTTCTTAATATGATGGAATTTTCTTAATTTTTCTTTAATTTGAGTTTTGGCACCATTTTATGCTTGGCGCACCTCTCGACTTGTCTAAAATTCTTCTAAAACAAACAAAAACAAGTCAGCAAATGTCAGTAGTTGAGTTGGACCTAGTTGGGCTATTCACAGAAAACCCCAGTCCATGTGTTGATTTTCTCTTTGGAGCGATTGTAATTTTTGTGCAAGATTAAGGCAAGAGGTTTGGAAAATCTATCTAAGGCGTTGGAAGTCATTTTGTGTTAAATTTTGGGAAGTGTAAAGCCTCTAAAGTAGAATCATTGCATACTATGTGATGGACATGGCTTGACCATTAATGAACTGTCCCTGCTAAGCTATGCTAGAGTTTGGAGGTTGTTCATGCATGGGCAGCAGTTGGGAAACAAATAGAAAAATCAAATGTGGCTCTTGAAGGAGTTCTGGGTGTACCATCAGAAAGCCTATGTTTTAGACCAGAGTTCTTTCTTAGGTTCACTGATTGCTTATGCTCCTTTGTTAATTTTTGTAATTCTGGGTTAAGATATCACTATTGGGAAATGAATTGGGCAATTGGAATAAACTCCATAGTTTCCTTTTGTAGTGCTCTAAGACTAAACTTTAAATCTATGCTAGTATCAGAAAAAATAAATTGCAATTGAATTTAGAATTTGTCATTAAATTCACATACATTTCCATTGATTAAGTTGTTACTATTCAAGCCTTATTCTATGTGAAATTTATTGTAATAAACATCTATCGAAACTGAAAAATTGGCAAAAATCTATTCAAAATTCTAGAGAGTATATTTCAATGGGGTATCATTCTTCTCATATTTGATCAAGCTTGCAAAAATGACCGACTTTCAGTCTCTGCCTTTAATCAGCTAGGGAGAAATGACGTCTGAATAGGGGTTTCTGACTTCACGTGAAACAGAGAAAGAAAAATTTGAAAATATAAAAAAAATGGTTGAATTTGGGGATGTTGGGCACCTTATTTCAAGGAAGGTGCCCAATTGTCTATGCCTTAGAAAATTTATAACCCCCACCATGCTTTCTTCCATTTCGGTCTCTATCAGTAGCTTCAAGGGTTTGCAATCATGATCAAACATTGTCAGATGTCGGAACAAAGCTGGGGAACACTTCAGCAATGGCCAAACATGAAATTGCCATGGTCAAATAGATTTTATCAGTTGGGAGTGTCAGTTTTCCAGATCATCAAAGTCAGAGGCAGGCCTCACTAGAAGTAGAAACAAGCAAAAGTTGAAAAATGGAGAAAAATGGCTAATACTTTTGAAGTTTTACGTGTTTGATGATGTCATCGGATGTGTATGTTTTTGCATGCATGCTTTTTGCAGCTATAAAAGAGGAATTACCCGTTTGATGCAAAAGAAGTCATTTTTTATGCAAACAAAGTCGAATTTTTACATGCATAGTTTCTATCTTCATGGATAGACTCCAAAATTTTTTGCATGCAATGTGTTTTTTCATCTCCAAACTCTACTCAAGAAAGCCTTGAGATTCATTCTTCATAATTTGCAAGATAACTTTCAGAGGAAGAAACACAAAATTTTCTTCTCATCAAGATTTGGAGGCTCAAAGTAATTTTTTCAGTGTTCTTCGTGGATTCAAGATTGGGAAGCATAGAGGCACACTTTTGCATCGTCTAATTTTCTAGGGCATCACATTTCAGAAATAGGTGGTCAAAATTTTCAAGTTTCATTGATCTAGGTCTACTTATTTTTCACTCGTCTTGAAGATTGGAAAAAATTTAAAATTTGAATGTGGATCCCTATTTTTTAGGAAATCACGCATGTTTGGGAAATCCTTAGATTTTTCAAAATCTGACGATTTGGGTCTTTTCAGAACGAGATTGTTTATGCAACCCAAACCTTGGTTTTTTGGCCCTACCTTTTAGGAAAACTTCTATTTTTAGCAGGTTGTCCGAGCATAGGTGTGTTCACACTCAAAATTCATGGTTTTCATCATACAGTAATCTTCCATTGAAAAATCAAGAGAAGTGTTAGAAGCGTAAAGTTGTAAAAGAAACAAACGTCATCACTCCAGTTGCAGAGCTGCCAAAATTATCAATTAGTGAGCCACCAGTTGGAGCATGCAATGTTTTCCAAGGATAGAACTAAAAGCAACAATTAACTCGATGCCTTTTTCAAGTTTAACTTGTTCTCATTCATGCATATCTATTATTTGGAAATATCAATGTATAGTTGGAGCATTTTTAGTTAACTAATTATAGTCTAGTTGGTGACTGTTAGTTATCTTTTGTTTAGTCTTAGAAATAAAGCTTGCATGTTGGCAAGACTAGTTGTTAAAAACAAGGAGATTTTAGGGTTCCCTACTCCTTGTTTGTGTATAAATAAGGGCATCATTGCCCATTTATTTTTAACTGTCATTGTGATTGTGTGTGTGAATATGTGTACTGATTAAAAGGTTAAACAAACACACCAATGTGACATTATATTGAAGAAATCAAAGTTAAAAAAAAAAAACTCTCAACACAGTAGCTTCTTCAAAGACGTCTCATTGTCCTCTATCTCCAAGGATTCGATGTAAGTTGTTGGCTCTCAGTTGGTTTAAGTAGCAGCTTGGTAGAATAACAACTTAGAGAATGAGATTATGCAACATGCATTTCTATTGCTAAATGAAATGAGATGATTAAGCTAAGATATGAAACTAAGATGTTATGCTTAATAAAATAAGATTGCTAACTGTTGGATACATGCAACTATAATTCTCATGCTATATTCGCTAGATCTTCAATCCTTTTCAAAGCACACAAAGAGGTTGTATTTATAGATTTTTGGAGGCAAAAGCCCAGATGGAAAAGATCGATGGTTGAAAAAAAACCTATCAAGATGAATGGTGAAAGATTTGGAAGTTGAGAAAAAGATGGAATCTAGAGAAAAAGATGGGAAATGTTTCCTCCTACACAACCTTTTCCATTCAAAAAATGAAGGAAAGTTGCCATTTGGGTATTTTAGTTATGAGGAGTATGTTGGTAGTTGAGGATAAATCCATAATTAAATAATCAAGTTATTTAATTATTTGTGACAATGAATTTAGAAGTTTCCATAATTAAATAATTAATATTTAATTATGTGTGAGAGATGAAAGAGGAATTTAATTAAATATTTAAAATATTTAATTATGTGTGAAGTGAGGAAAGTGTTCAATTAAATATGTAAGATATTTAATTAAATGTGGAGTGAAGAATTAGGAATAATGGATTTGGAAGAATATTCTTTTATTTGAATTTAAAATCCAAACTTATGATAATTAATAAATAAATTCTAGAATTTATTTAATTAATTAAGAGGAAAAAGGAAAACGGTAATAATTAAATAAACATATTCTTTTAATTAAATTAGAAGAATTAGAAAGTGAACGATACAAATAAATAATTAAATTTATTTATATGTAGATGACTTTTAGAAGATTAATTTCGCATGATTTGTGGATTTTTGAATTTTCAAATTTCTTGTTTTAGCGCATCAATTTGCATTTTAGCGCATAGGCTAGGTATAATAGCGCATATAGGTTAGCACATCCAAGCCATACAATAACGCATTTAGTTTTTAGATTAGCGCATCGGTCGATTTAGCCCATAGGCATGATAGATTAGCGCATAGGTTAGAAGCTCGTGCATAGGATGCTCAATTAGTGCATAGATTGAGGGCTTTAGTGTGTTTGCTAGATCGTTTAGCACACCCACCTGATAGAATACCGTATACTCTGAATTAGCACATCTATCCTCTACTTAAGCGCATTCATGGATAAACTAGCATATTTGTTGATTTAGCGCATAGGTAGTTTATTTTAGCGCATGCATGAAATTTAGTTGATTTTGATCGTTTGATGAACAATTGATGATTGCTTGATTTTTTTTGCTATATTAGACAACTTATTTGATGAATTTTGAGTAGCAACAAGGATGATTGATTTTATTTTGATGAAGATTTGATAAAAAAATTCTCGTGTTTGAAAACAAATAGTAAAATGATGTTGATTCTGATAAATTTGCTTTTCGAAATGAAAAAAAAAATAGTAAAGATGTTGATGTGAGTCGATTGGCTGTTAAATTTGTCTTCATGCTTTGAAAAACAAATATTAAAGTGATGATTTGATACTGATATTGATTTTGATAAATTTTCTTTTAATGAAAAAAACAAATAGTAATGATTTATCTATGTCTAATAAATTTTCTTTCTGAAATGAAAAACAAATAGTAATGATAAACTGATATGATATGTTGCAAATTTAATTTTGCATGATTGCTTAATTTTTGATAATTTGATGTATTTTTCAGATGATGTGATCTGATTGGTTTGATATGGATATAATGTATAGGAGGATTTTAAAATCCTCCAAATCAGAGAGATATTTCCCCAGACGTGGGAGATGATTCCCAGATTGCCCCCACAGGAGGTTGGAGTGATAGCGAGATGTGGGTTGGGTTCACTTTTTAGTATCCCACAGTACAGGGTCAATAGGGCACTGTTGACAGCTTTATCTAAGTGGTGGCATAGTGAGCATAATACTTTTCACTTTCCTATCGGAGAGATCACAATCACACCTGAGGATGTCTATAGGATACTAGGGATACCAGTAGTAGGTGAGCTTGTGATCTATGATCACAAGGAGATTGGTGGGGCCGATGCCTTTCAGAGAGTATTCTAGGATCCAGGAATTACTAGTTATGAGATCCCATGGAGAGAGATGGTTGAGGGTTATACCCACTCCCTTTAGTTTTGGTTGGCTTCATTGGTGGCTTCTTGTGTCCCAACTGTAGGTCGAAGGGACTGTCTATTGGTTGGGGTCGGATACTAGAGGACATGATCCTTCATCAGACTAGATATGTCTAGGGTTATTGTATGTTGGCCCATCTATACCACAATCTTCATCAGGTGGTATATAAAAATGGGAAGAGTATATCTTCTGGGTTCACGCTGCTTTAGATTTGGGTGGGGGAGCATATCACCATTACCCACCCTTTTGCAAGGAAAGATCGTCTCATCGGCCATCGTTACATATATGCTTACATAGGTCCACTTGTCTAGCCTAGGTTGGGCAAGTTAGAGTACTAGAGGAGAGTGTTGTACGATATGGATATAGTGATCTAGAGGCCCTATGTTGATTGCGAGGCCTAGGATGAGGATGACATTGAACTGCCATATTGTGGTCTACCCAGATACTTGATTAGGAGGACCCCTTTTATCATTGAGTGGTTTTTGGTCATGAGGGTTCTTAGATAGTTTGGTCGGGTTCAAGTGATCCCATAGGGTGTGGCCCATTATGCCTGGTGATGAGAGGATGTGGCAGAGTGGGGTCCTTTCATTCCATATGAGGCATCCAGGGTAGAGTATTTGGGTTTACAACCAGAGTTTTGGGATTACCATTCAGAGGTTACAGATGCACGTATGACAGAGGAGTATGCTGCATATTTCCATACCCACCCATTTTCGAGGTTGACTAGTCCCCCCCATTATTAGATGGACCAACATTGCAGCGGGCATAATGGTAGCCACAGGTAGAGGCATAGGCTAGGGCACAGGCTGGGGCACAAGCAGGGGCACAGACAGAGCATCCCATCAAAGGAGGATGAGAGGATGTGGGTGGCAGTGTGGCCATGGACATTGACCAAGATGATGGGGAGGAGGACAATGACAATGATGATGATGATGACGATGGGGATAATGGGGGTGGCCGAGAGAGATTCTTTTTCAATGTGCCATTCAGGACTAGGCCCAGGACAGTGAGGGTAGTGGAGTATTCATTAGTAGGCCCTTCACACATTACCATCAAGGCACCATCATGAGAGCAGTAGGGATAGATTGATACCTTGCAGACATAGGTACAGGCTCTTCAAAGTAAGCTAGCATAGGCTCAGGCCACCATTTCATAGTTACAAGTACAGATGGTACAACCACCACCCCCAGACCCACAGATAGCCCAGCTGATGGCCGAGGGGGATAGCTGTAGATAGAGGTGCTTAGAGGTGGAGGGGATAGTAGAGAGGGTGTTGAGATCAGTGTAGGGTACCTCTATTGGGGAGGTTGTCACAGAGGGACTAGAGACTGCTAGAGAGTGTGAGTTGTGTTGGTAGAGATATCATGAGGTAGTGCCTCCTAAGCAGAGGATAGCCTATACCCAATCAAGCACCAGGTCCCACACCCACTCATGTAGTCACACCAGGAGTGCCACTATGAGTGTTGGTCAGCCTATCAGATGAGAGATAGGGGCACCAATGGCAGAGATCCAATGAAACCTACCACCTCCAGTGACAACAACAGTCATGACCCCCACATAGATGATCCTCAATGATGATTTTGTATACACCATTTTTGTCACATTTTATGTATCTCTTTCAAACATTTGATATCATTGTACCCATGGACATTTATTTTGATGAGATTATATATGATATGTGGTGATGGTTTCGATATGCATGAGTCTTTTATTATGCTATTATGCTTGTTTATGTATGCATTTTTATTTATATATGCCATGTTGTTTATGATTATGATGATGCATTTGTATGGATGATGATCTTTGCATGATGCTATCTATCTCATGATATGAATGATGATGATGTTTATGAATTTGATATGATGAACATGCAAAAAAATTTATGATGGTTGATGCAAATGAGATGTAAATTATGTTATTATATTGTATGATGTATGAAAACTGCATTGATTATGGATGCGAAATGATGAAATGGATGCAATGGATGCATTTTAGTTTATGAAAATGATGTAATGATATGGACCTGTTAAATGATAATGAAAATTTCATGTTAATGAATGAATGATAAAATGATGTAAAAATATGATATGGCTGATATGATATGATCTGAAAATGATGAGATAAAAAAAATGATGTGAAAATATGATATTGATGGAAAATGATGATATGCTAAATGATAATGATAGGATAAGATGAAAAATGATATGCAAAATTGATATGAAAATGATATGCAAAAAGATGATATGAAAATGATGTAAAAAAATAATGATGATCTATATGAATGTGAAAATGATAATATGCAAGTGATGTAAAATGATATGAAATAATGAGATGATAAATGATGTGAAAATATGATATTGAATGATTGATAAAATGATGTGAGAATATGAAAATGATAATGATGATGATAATGAATATGATATGAATATGAAAAATGGATGATGAATGAATGATATATGATAAAATGGTGTGAAAATGAATATTAAATGATATGAAAATGTGTGCAGAATGATATGAATCTATTGGGAAAAACATGATAATGATAATGACCTGATATGCAAAGATATGAAATTGACATGAGACTAATACTGATAATGTTATGATTTGACATGGAAAATGATAATATGAAAATTATAATGCAAGATGATATGTGAAAAGATGGTAATGCAAGAATGGAATGAAAAATGATATGAAACTAATAATGAAAATGATATGCAAAAGATGATATGAAAAGTGATATGCAACTACTGATGATAATGATATGAAGATGAAAAGTGATTTTTGCTAATGTCCAAGTGTACTCAATCTTTGTTTCCAAAAGAGATATGTATCTTTGACAACTTCCCAAAAATCTATTACACAGCTGCAAAATGAATGTAATCTATATGTATCATGCAATTCAAACTATGCAAAATGAACTATTCACTATTGTCATTATGTGAACCAATTTTATGCTTGATTATCATCATTGAGCCTTTTGATATGTTGAAAGTTAGTACAAGCATCAAAGGGGATATTTGCACCGATGATGACCTGAGTACAACTTTCATGATGGTTGATATAGCAATTTTAATACAAGCATTGAGGTATAATTGAACCGAGATGACCTGAGTATTGCTTGCATAAAAAAACATAATTTAATCCTTTTCCTATGAAAATCTCGAAATGTCATCAATGATACTTTTGAAAATAATGTCTCATGAAAAATTTGCATAGTAATAACGACTAACTTACAGACAACAATCAAAGAAAAATCATATTACTACCTTGTGACTCTAGTTCAATGCATCATTGAGTCACTCTAGAGATATGATGTCATCAAATTTCAAAAACATAGTTTATGCTTTAAGTGTTTCATTCATTTTTTTCAGATTAAGATCATCTAATTTGTGTTAGTTTATGTCTCACAGTTGTTTTGACCAGGCTTGATTGGATATTTGATTGTTCATCTGATGTTCTTATAGGTGACGCGTGTTGTCGTTTGTCAGCTAAAAAGTTTGAAAGATGATTGCCCCCAGCAAGTTTGCACTTTGAATCCCAATTAGACACAACCTACTATTAGGAATATAAACAATGATCATCAAGCCATGATGAAATACTTGTCACTTCAAGGAAAATTTTGTGTGCATGATGCGGATGTGATGGCCAGTTATGGATTTGATGCTGATAAAAATGGCTATGAATGAACAATGCAGGATGTAACCTAATAAATGGGAGAGCCAGCTAAATCACAAATAACGCATGTTTTCCAGGTTTTCACCATTTATTTTTATTGTATTTTTTCATATTTTGTGATTTTTTTGTTGTTACCAAGACACCTATTTGCCAGGTTTTCATCAAGACAGCGACTCTTTTGATTTTTTATTTTTTTGTATTTTTTTTTTTCTAAAGTATTTTTGATCTTTTTGATTTATTTATTTTTATCAAAAGGATGCCTGTTCACCAAGTTTTCACCCTGATGACGATTTTTTCAAGACTTTTTCTGATTTTCATGGATTTTTTCATGACTTTTTAATGCTATTTTTGGTATTTTTCAAACATAGAACTTCTTCAGATGGATGTTGTTGGTTGGATCTTCAAGTAGGTCCCCTTCTCACATAGATAGCTGATATGCCCCTGATCCATATGCTGTTGTGATCCCTAAATGTCTTCCCTATTATAAGATGCAAAACTACTATTATGCACTAATGGAAGAACACAAAAGGTACACCTCAAGATTAGCCTAAGGAATGATAACACAAAGAAAGCTGAAATGAAGACAATAAATGATTATACCTTATGTGTTGTTGAATCCCTTGGTTGGCCCTTGATATTGTATGCTTTGTATGCTCCTTGGATGGAAAATGAGATTAAAGATGCAAGACGGGATGCAAGATGATTGAAAGTGTGATAATGGTGGATTCAAGTGCTATAATGAAGGAAAAAATTTCAAATAACAAAGTAGCAAGAGTTTGTTATTAAAATGCATGAGGTCCTCAAATGAGAGAAAAGAGGGGGTATTTATAGAGGGATTTGAATTCTCTAGAGAATTCAATGGTTGAGATTAAACCAACAAGGCTAAGATGAAGAGCTATGGTGAGTTGAGGACTCACAAGACCTCACATCTTGACATGTGGAATGTAAGATGGCTTAGGATGAGATGATGTGGAACTAAGGTGGAAGAAAGGTACATGATGTGGAGGAAGGACAAGTACCTTGGAAAAGGGATGATGTGACCTCTCAATGATCACATAGGGAAGAGGAGAATCTTGAGTGAATAAAAGTGAATTAAAAATTCACATGATTAGGGAATCTTGTGGATAAGACAAGGTTCCAAAAGGAGAGGTGGAAAGTACTTTGGATAAAACAAGGTCCTTAAAGAGGCAAGTACCTACCCACACGTGACTTGATGTGACAATTCAAATATTCTAGAAGACTTTAGCACATGTGATGTGACAAGTCAAAGGTTCTAGAATTTGCATTGGGAAGAGAAGATTACTTGGAGGAATAAAAGTGAATTAAAAATTCACATGGGGAAGAGAGGAGACTTGGATGAATAAAAAGGAATTAAAAATTCATTGGGGGATGGGGAGAGTTGACCAAGGTATGGATTAGGCTTAACTAATCAGTAATTAGAAGATAATTAGTGGTTAAGGAAGATTAGAGGCCAACTTGCAAAATTTGGAGGATGTGACACATCCTAATCAAGGATTAGGCATGTGCACATCTGTAATGAAGAAATTAAGAGGTGGGTTAGGATTAAGTGAAAGTGATATGACATGTGAAAAAATAAATAAATGTCATATTTATTTAATTCATTTGATGAAAAGGAGAATAAAGGGGTAAGGTATTTAATTATTACTTAAATACCTTAGGGACTTAGAAGAATTAAGGGTATTAATTAAATAATAGTGATATTACTTAATTAATGCAAATAAGAGGATATTAGATGAAAAGGGATAAATTTGGATAAATGCAAGTGTCCAAATTTAGGTGTCTACATTTTTCCCCTTTTTGAGATGGTGTTACGAAGTAGCATCATTTCAAAGAATATTAAAACATATAACCCAGAAGAAGACAGTTAGATTGGAAAAGATGCATCAGTCATCAACGGAGTGACTGGGAAGAAAGATGATGGGAATGAAGATGAAGATTAGGGATTGAGGATGCCCCCTTGAGAGGACATGCGGGTTCAAGAGAACACGGGTGTGCTCTCAAAATGGATGAGACAATGAAAGGGGAGATGAGGAAGATGATGCAAAGTGATGGAGAAGGGAGGATGACAAGCAATATGAGATGAGAAGCACAAATGGATGTTAGGACAAGAGGTGATGTTGCCCCAGTCAAGCTACAAGCCAAAATGGTCGATGATGGATGGAGTGTTATCATTAAGGGAATGATATGTCCCAAGAAAACACAAAAGGATAGGGAAGGATACATCTCGATGATGATGATGAAAGTGTTGTTGATGAGGGAAGGATGCATCCCAAAACAACACGAGGATAGGGAAGGGTACATCTCGATAAAAAGGGTTATTGATGAGGGAAGGATACATCCTGATGATGAGGATGAGGATGAGGATGATTGGATCGAGGCTTGTAACAAGGTTGGGGATAAGACCAAGGATGTGATTAGATGATTTTTGCTAGATTGAATGGGTTAGGATTGGATGGAGATGTGAGATGGTTAAAAGGAATGATGATGGAGGTAAAGATGCAATGAAATGGAAGATGCAATTTTCCATTTTTGGAGCACTAATTTTTTCTAAAGCATAAGACACCATATACCATGTTATGTGGAACCAAGGCAGATTAGTGTCTAATGCATACACAAACACAACAAACAAGAAGGCTATCCCAACACCCCAAAGTCACGATGACTTTGGTCGGGCCAGGTATTGGAATAACCACAAGCACAAAAGGATGCCCCAGCATAACACAAGACCACAGGGGTCTTGGTGGGTACTACGTGGGATAACCAAGAAGACAACAAATGAAAGAAAAATCAAGATAGGCCCCTATGTTAACTATTCAAAACACACCATAATATGATAGATCATGGCGGCCTTAACGAGTGATGATAGGTAGCTCAAATGATAAACAAAAGATAAAAGCATCAAAAGATTAGAATATATTTGAAACATAATTTTCCATAGGATCAAGAGGATGGATGGGGTTGATGAGGTCTGTTAGGAAGGATGTATCCTGTTGAGACCGCTGAGGGATACTAAACTAGAATAAGATATAACGTAGGATATTCAAAACCGATTGGATCTGATGATACAAGTGAATCTTGTTTGTGAAGGAACAACTAGGATAGGCACATCCCTGATGACATGACAAGACACCAGACAAAAAAACTCTAAAGACCTAAGGGACACAAGACCGACACACCCTAAAGACCTAGGGGCTTGAGGGATAATCAAAGATTAGCCTTGCCTACATGAAAGCGCAAAGCCCTCGTAGTTCGATAAAAGACCATGGATAAAAACGGAAAGAGGACAAGGGTGACAAATGATGGATGGTGAAAGACATGACAGATACCCTAGGGGCAGACAAAAATATTTAGCCTTACCTATGTGAAATTGTAGGGGCAACATAGTTCAATACAAGGCCAAAGACAAACGATGGAGGATGACAAGATAGACAAAAGATAGAGCCTTGGGGGTGGATCAAATGATCGACCTTGCTTACGTGAAAGCATAGGGGCAACGTAGTTTGACACAAGGCCAAAGATAGACAATGGAGGATGAAAATATGGACAAAAGATAGAGCCCCAAGGGTGGATCAAATGATCGACCTTGCCTACGTGAAAGCACAGGGGAAACGTATTTCGACACAAGGCCAAAGACAGATGATGGAGGATGACAAGATGGATAAAAGGCAGAGCCCCGGGGGCAGATCAAATGATCGACCTTGCCTACGTGAAAGTGTAGGGGCAACGTAGTTTTTACATGAGACCAACGACAGACAATAGATAAGGGATTATGAGATGACCATGATAAATGGATAAAAGGATGGAGGTGATATGATGAGACAAGAAAGACCGTGCAAATGGGATGGTTAATATGTGCAAGATATGTATTATGTGAAGCTCAGGGATGGGATTGTTATTCAGATCATTAGAATATGAATTCGGAAGGTGAGACGATGGATAGATGAGTGATGAAGATATGAGAAAGATGTGGGAAATAGATAGGAATGATGAGAGGGAGGTAGCAGGGCATTGGATTGCATGGGGGTAGCCTATAGCTAGATACCAATGACAAGGGATTATGAGATAGGATGAAAATAGAAGTAAATGGATGGATGGATAAAGATGGGGAGATAGAAAGATGCAAGGATAGGTGGATAGAGGGATAAGGAATTGGAAGGATGGAATGGATTATTGGATGGATAAATGGATGGTAAGATAAGGATGAAAATATGGAAAATGACTAGTGGATGAGAGTATAGGAAGATAAGGATTTGGTAGATGGCAGGTATTACTGGATGGATAAATGGATAGGGAGGTAAGGATGGGCAGGATGGGGAGATGGAGATGATTACCTGGAGGAATGGATGGATGATGTCTCCAAGGACCCAATCAAAAATAAGGATATTCACCCACTCTAGATGTGTCATGCATGATGAGGCAAGAGGGATAGTAGGATGGATGGATAAGGGAGTGAGATGGGAAATGGAAGATAGATAGAGTTTGATAAGGAATATGATAGTTTATGGATGAGGGGAATATATGCCAAGAGGTTTCCAAAGCATGTGTATAGGTTTACTCCCCTCTTTATCAAGAGCACAAGGAAGATGGAGGGCCTGGGATAAATGGGACAGGATGGATAGGATGCAGAAGATAGGTAGATTTGGGAAATGGAGGAAAGGAATGTGTAAGTGGATGTTACCCCCAATTGTGGAAGGAGACTAGGTGGGGGATTTATGCATGATGCCTATTTTCCAGGTTTTCATCATGGTACTTATCCAAGGTGCTTGTTTGTCAAGTTTTCACCATTGAACGAGTGATTTTCTCTTTACTATTTTATTTTTTTCTTTGTTTTTTCTCTTTTTTGATTATGATTGTTTGGATTTTTCTGATTGTCAAGACTTTTCAGACAGAACTACGGATGGAGAGGGAGGAGGATATGGATTCAGAAGACATATGATAAAGTGGATGGATGAAGGGCTCAAGAATCAAGCTCTATATGATGTAATAAGAGACCATGTGTAAAGTGATCATTGGATGTTGGTACAACCTTATTAGAAGAAATGGATTATGGAAGAGGATGAATCAAAGGGATTGGATGGGGGAGATATGGGGGATAGTGGATGGGGTGTTGGAAAGTGTATGGATGGAATGATGGAGTGGATGTGTGATAGGGGAAGGTGTTCAGGACCAACATTGGCACATGTGATGGTGGATGTGAAAAGATAGATGAATGAATGGATGGAGAGTGTGGCGATAATGGAGGAGTTGGGATAGTGAATTTTGGGACGTAAGGGCCCAAAATAGATTTAGGAAATGGAGGAGGTGAATTATTTTGTGGTGGACTACCAACTTTGGATGTCGTTATGGATTTTTCATTTGAAGGTATAGCATCTTTTTTCTTTGGGATCCACATGGTTTTGATTTTTTCTTTGGTGGGCCTTTGTGGCCTTTTGGATTGATTTGGATTTTGGACTTGATTTTTATTTTCTTCAACATGTCTTTTGAAGGGGACATGAGGAGCTTTAGATTCATGTGGATGTTTGGATTTATAGATTTTTTCTTTGGCATCCAAAGTGATTTTAGTAGCAAGGGGATGGGTGTGAGGAGATGGATGATGTGGAGTGATGGAGGTAGGGTTATAGGGATTATGTGTAGATGGAGAATGTGTAGGTATGTACCTTTTTTTATCTTGATTGGGGGATATCAAAGTGGGATGTTTATGATGGGTGACATGGATAGGATGATGGAGGAAGTGATTTTGGGATATAAGAGCCCAAAATAGATGTAGTGGGTGGAGGGACATAAGGAACCAAAATGGATGGAGCAAGTGAAGGAGGAATATGGATGGTTGTTTTGAGGTGATATGATGGAGGAGGGGGGATGGCAGAAAATGATTTGGTAGAGCGATGAGAAGTACCTTGTGTTCCTTTAGAAGAGGATCGTTTAGGATGTACGGAGGTTGTACCAACATCTTTGGAGTGCTAGTATAGGAGATATATCCAAGACCATGTTTTCCTGGATGGGCTCTAAAGTACCTTGCTCATGAAGGCCTAAACCTTTTCCTTGATAGTTCATGTTTGTGAGCATTTGGTCAACGGTAGGATACTTATTCTTTTGGAGGCATGGTGCGAGTCCATCAGGAGGTGGGGGAGGAAAGGTAATGCATATACTTTGTTTTTCTCCTACAAGAAGACCACCATGGATGCATGTAATGTTACAAAGGTGATATAGAAGCAGTGTTGGCATGGCAGGACTAGAGGGAAATGAAGGATCATGAGATGGAGATGATGGGATAGAAGTGTCTTGGTCATGAGGAATCAGTGGGAGGAATCTAGAGAGGGATTAGGTGGTATTACAAGATCTAGAATTGGGGAAAAAGGTGATAAGGGCTCATGAGATGGAGTGATTGGATCTTGAGTGCAAAGTGGATCATGGGATGGAGCAGGAGAGCTAGTGTGATCTTGAGATGGAGTAGATAAGATGGTAGGATCAAGATTCGGGTGAGGAAAGGAATCATGAGAGGGGATGGATGGGGGATTGTGATTTTGGGATGGAGTGGATGAGATGGTGGGATCTATGTTTGTGTGCTTTGGATCAAGCCCTTGGCATGGCTCAACATGTGTGGGAGACACGATGATGGAGGATTGTTGGAGGGACTTCTTAGGTGGGGGAGATGGGAGGATGGAGGATTTATGAATTGCAAGGGAAGGGATATCAGTGATACTAGGAGTTGAAGGAATGGATGGGACTTGTGTGTCATCACTAGGAGTAGGAAGAGTGGATTGGAATTGCAGATCTATGATGGATTGGGAGGATCTAGGTGTAGGAGTGGATTGAATTTGGTTATATTTGATGGGCTCAAAAGATCTCAGAGTAGGAGATGGGGGCTCAGTGGATTCAGAGGAAGTGTTGGTTTTGACAGTTTGAGTGGTGCTAGGGGTTGTAGCATCAATGATAGGTGTAGGATGGAGAGGGGTCCCATCACTAGTGACCATGGATGATGGATTTAGATGGCATGGTTCCATGATTTCAAGTGGTGGATTTGGTGATGTCTTCTTTGTCATGAGTCCTTGGATGAAATTTGGAAGGGATGTAGGATTAGGTGGGGTGATGGGAATGGTTGGAGGTTTAGGGATGGTTGGAGGACTAGGATTAGGGATTGGTGGATTAGGATTAGGATTAGACAAGGGGATGGGAATGGATGGAGGATTAGGGTTAGGGATTGGAGGATTAGGATTAGGATTAGAGGAATGAATGGGACTAGATGGAGGAGTAGGAGTGGTTGGAGGACTGGGATTAGGATTAGACGAGGGGATGGGAATGGATAGAGGACTAGGAGGAGATGGAGGATTATGATTAGATGAGTGGATGGGATTGGATGGAGGACTAGGAGGAGATGGAGGATTAGGGATTGGGGGATTAGGTGAGTGGATGGGAATGGATGGAGGACTAGGAGGAGATGGAGGATTATGATTAGATGAGAGGATGGCATTGGATGGAGGACTAGGAGGAGATGTAGGATTATGATTAGATGAGTGGATGGGATTGGATGGAGGACTAGGAGGAGATGGAGGATTATGATTAGATGAGTGGATGGGATTGGATGGAGGACTAGAAGGAGATGGAGGATTAGGGTTAGGGATATCAATGATATTAGGAGTGGAAGGAATGGATGGGACTTGTGTGTCATCAGTAGGAGTGGTTGGAGGGCTAGGTGGGTTATGATTAGATGGAGGATTAAGATATAATGCAGTGAAGGGGGAAGCGATGTAAGAGGATGTTGATGATGAATAATGATAAGAGGATGCAGATGTTGGATTAGGTTGAGATGGTGGGTAATACTAGGAAGATGGATGAGGGATTAGGATTGGAAGATTGGGATGATGGAGGAACATAGGAAAAATTAGGATGAGAAGATTGGGGTGATGGATAATCGTAGGAGGATGTGGATGATAGATTAGGATGAGAAGATTCAGATGATGGATAATAGTGGGAAGATGTGGATGATGGATTGGGATGGGGAGATGTGCGTGGCAGATTCTCATAGGAGGACATGGATGGAGAATTAGGATAGCAATATGTGGAGGTCGGATTAAGGTAGGGATATTGGGATGATGGATTGTGATAAGAAGGTGTGGATGTTGGATTAGGATGGGAAGATTGAGATGGTGGATTAGGACAGGAGGATGTGGACTTTGGATTAAGATGGGAAGATGTGGATGTGGGATTAGGATAGGGGGATGTGAAGGTTGGATTAGGATGGGAAGATTGGGATGGTGGATTATCGTAAAAGGATGTAGGTGGATTTACGTAGGAGGACATGGATGGAGGGTTAGGATAGCAATATGCGGATGTTGGAATTTTTAGATAGCAATATTGTGATGGTTGATGATGATAAGGATAGGAGTATGGGCATAGGGGATTACTATAGGAGGATGTGGATGTTGGATTAATCATTTAGACCCAATTTAAATGAAAATTAGAGAACAATTTGAATACCTTTACCCAAGGTCGATTGCCACCTTATTAAGTCAAGTATACCCAAAGACTTGTGTTGAACAAGAAACCAAAACACATGCATAGGAATGATCATGTGTGCCAATGATCAAAAATGATTTTCACCATTAAAAAGACATATATACTCATTGTATCCAAAGCCTTGTGAAGTGTAATAAAGGCTAAAAACATGTCATGCTCACAATGCCATTCCACATACCATAAACCATTATCAATTGATTAAGGAAACCCGATAGGGTTTTCTTAAAACTGAAAAGAAAATTGTACCTCATAAATGCAAGCATCAAGAACCAGAGATCATTATCTGAAAGAGGTTGGAGTAAGATGACTCTGAATATGATAAAAAAGCATTAACAATTTCATGATGCTAGAAACTGATCAAGCCACAACATATCAACCTGTAGAACACTAATTCATGCCAAGGTCATATAATTAAGTGCATCACTAAAATACTAATTGTTAAACTAGAAACATGTCACCTGATCAATGGAACAAAGAACTTGTAACCAGAATACCTCAAGCGAGATCTGCACATGGAGTCAAGATATCAGTGCCACCCAAGATAATATCAAAAGTGAAGTAAATATGCCAATCAGAAAAGTAGATCAGCTAAGTAAGTAACCATCAAGATGCCAAAGTAACATATATTGTCATCAAGGACAAATTAGCACAAGAGAGATTCAACAAACTCCCCCTTTGTCCTTGATGGCAAAAATTGAGCCACCAAGCCAAAATAAAGTACTGGAACTGAATGCTCATAATTCGCCCCCTTTTTGACACAAGGATAAATGGAAGTCAACAAAGATAAACCAGAATTAACACTGAATTTCCAAGAAGCTGTAGATGTAACATTCAAGCAACAAAGTATGAGTTGTAGGAAGAGCTAACCAGCTCCCCCTATCACTAAGATAGACTGTTTAAGATAACAAAGATTGAGAGACAACTCCCAATCTAGACCTAAGTCTTTCAAAAACATATTTATCCAACGTTTTTATAAAAATGTTATCAACCTGTGCTTGTGTAGGAACATATTGCACAAAAACCTCGTTAGCTAGCACCTTTTCACGAAGAAAATGAAACTTAATAGCGATGTGTTTAGTGCGAGAGTGCATAACAGGATTTTTTGAGATATTGATTGTCCTAGTATTATCACACAGAATAAAAATAGGTTTAGGGATTTCAATACCCATGTTAGATAATGATTGTGACATCCATATTACCTGAGTATAGCAAGAAGTGGCAGCAATATATTCTACTTTAGCAGTAGAGAGTGAAACAGATTCTTTTTTTTTGTTGTGCCAAGCTACTGAATGATCGCCAAGAAAGAAAACAGCACCACTGGTGATTTTCCTATCATCTAGACAACCAGCCTAGTTAGAATCAGTATATGCCACTAATGAAAAATTATTGCTTATGGGATACCAAAGTCCATAATCAATTGTGCCTTGTACATATTTAAGAATCCTTCTAACAACATTAATGTGAGATTCCTTAGGAGATGACTGAAATCAAGCAACCATGCAAACAACTTGCATTATGTCAGGTCTTGAGGCTATTAGATATAATAGGCTACCTATCATTGACCTATAGTCAGTTGGGTTGACAGCAGGAGAATCATCAACCTTGCTGAGTTTAAAGTTGGTAGCCATTGGAGTGCTAACTGGATGACATTCATCCATTTGAAATTTATTTAACATTTCTCTTGCATATCTTGTTTGAGAAAGAAAGATACCATATTCAAGTTAAGAGATTTAAAGACCTAAGAAGAAGGACAGTTCTCCCAACATGGACATTTCAAACTCAGATTCCATAATCTTTGAGAATTTTTTACTCAAAGCAATATTGTTATAGCCAAAGATAGTGTCATCAACATAAATTTCAACAACTAGAATATCAGACCCTTCAATTTTAACATAAAAATTGATGTCTACTCCTCCTCTAATGAATCCCTTTGACAGTAAGTGACCGTCCAATCTGGAGTACCAAGCTCTAGGATCTTGTTTTAGGCCATATAGAGCCTTTTTCAGCCTGTAGACATGATTGGGTTTGTTTTTACAACTAAACCCTTCAGGCTATTCTATGTAAACTTCTTCACCCAAATACCCATTCAGAAAGGCAATTTTAACATCCATTTGATATATAGTAAATTTTTTGAAAATAGAATATTCCAAGAAAATTTTAATTGATTCAAGTCTAGCTACTAGTGCAAAGGTTTCACCGAAGTCAATACCTTCTTGCTAAGCATATCCTTTGCAGACATATCTAGCCTTGTTACGAACAACATGGCCATTTTCATCATGTTTATTTCTGAAAATCTACTTACCTCCTATGACATTTTTGTCATCTGGTCTTGGAACTAGCTCCCAAGTCTGATTTTTCTCAATTTGATTAATTTCATCCTCCATTGCATTAAGCTAGCATTCATTAGTTAGAGCTTCATCAAAAAAAATTGGCTCAAACTGAGTGATTAAACAAAAAGTAGTAAGCTCAGCTATGTGAGCTTTTTCTTCATAGTTAACTATTATTTTCCTTGTTTGAACTCTTGCTGATTTATCTCCTATAATCATATCTTTAGGATGGTTTCTAGCAAGAGATTTTGAAGGAGTTTTAGTTACACATTTTTCAGAGTTGGTTTCAGCATCTTCAAATTTTTCTTCAGCTAGTTTAGGACTTGCTGATTTTGTTTCAGACTTTGAAGTTTCAAAGCCTTCATAATTTATATCAAGTTCAAATTATTTCTCCTCATCATCCTGCATAGGTTCAACATCTAAAAGCAGATTTTCATCAAATTTCACTTTGACAGATTCAACAATTTTATTCAGCCTATTGTTAAAGCATTTAAAGGCTTTGCTATGAGTAGAGTATCCTAAAAAGATACCTTCATGTGTCTTAGATTGAAAACTACCTAAGTTATCATCGTCTCTCTTGATAAAACATTTGCAGCCAAATATTCTAAAATATTTAATTAAGGTAGATTTACCATACCATAGTTCATATGGAGTGAAATTTTATTTCACTTTGATCTGAACTCTATTCAAAATGTAGACAATTGTATGAACAACTTCTTTCTAGTACATGTTTGGCATATTTTCTTCATTCAGCATAGTCCTTGCCATCTCTTTTACAGTCTTGTTCTTTCTCTCAACTACCTTGTTCTGTTGAGGTGTTTTGGCAGCAGCATACTGTCTTTTTATTCCATGTCTTTCATAGTAGTCAATGAATTCTTGTGAGGTGAATTCACCACCTTTGTCAGATCTTAGACATTTCAATTTTAAATTTGACTCTCTTTCCACCATTTTTCTAAAGACTTTAAAACATTCAAAAGCTTCTGATTTATTCTTGAGAAAGGTAACCCATACCATACGAGAGTAGTCATTAACAAATAACATGAAATATTTCTCACCATTGATGGATCTAGTCCTTGTAGGACCACAAAAGTTAGTATGAACGATTTGCAGAGGTTTAGTAGAAGAATGTTCCTTGGATTTAAAGCTTACCTTAGTTTGCTTTCCTTTGAGACATTCTTTACATACAGCATTATCAGGCTTTTTCAGAATAGGCAGACCTCTTACATTCTAATTTTTTCTAATTCTAACCATATTGTCAAAATTAATATGCCCTAGTCTCTTGTGCCATAGCCAGCTTTCTTCAACATGACTCATTAAGCACATACCTTGATTGTTTTCATTTCCAAAAGTGTCAAGTAAATTGTAGACATTTCCTTTAGTCCTTCTTCTAGTAGCAATAGCTTTTCCAATCTTATTTTGATTTCACACCCCTGTGAAGTGAATAGGCCTTGATAGCCACTATCATATATTTGATTGACACTCAGAAGGTTATGTTTTAATCCTTCTACATAATACACATTGTAAATAGGAGTGTCTTCATTCAGAAAAAGAGAACCTCTACCTTTGATTTGAATTACAGAGTTGTCTCCAAACTTTACATATCCACCTACATAGTCTTCTAGATTAGTAAATTTTTCTTTGTCACCAATCATGTGGTTTGAACAGCCACTATCCAGGACCCATAAGTCATTTTTCTTGGAGTGGAAGGCAGATTGAACTAACATGGTCTGTTCTATGTTGTTGACAGCTTTGGGTTTCCAGACCTTTATAGATTTATGTTGTTTATTCTGCTGATCAACATTACATTGCTTGGCAGAATGACCCAAAGACTTGCATGTGAAACATCTAATCTGTCTTGGAAAGCCATGATTCTGTCTAAAGCCAAATCTAGGAGTTCTAGAATTTATAAATCTGCAAGAGTTCACCTTGTGACCAAATTTGTTGCAGAAGTAACAATACCCGTAAAAGAAAGGGTAGGAATTATAAGACATTATGTTTCTCCTAAAAGGATAAACATGATCCTTATCAAAATCAGGATGTTTGAGTTTAGGACTTTTGTTTTCAACAACAACATTTTCCTTTGCACCGTTATTTGAACATTCACCTTTCACAAAACCAATACCAGTTTTGTCGTTGTTCAGTTTCTGTTTACTGAGCATGTCATTTAGTTTAAGAGTGCTCTCATATTTCTCAATGGTCTTTCTAAGATCTACAATCTCATGTTCAAGTTTTTGAATTTCTTGATCTTTAAAGATTATGCCAATATGAAGACAGTCTTCAACTCTTTTGGATTCTTCAAGTTGAGTTTTTAATGAGACTATCTCAAGATTTATGAGTTGCTCCAGTGAAATATCTTGAGTAGTATTTTGTTCTTGAGCACGCATTTATTTTTTAAGTTTCTTTAGCTCTTTTAGAGCACATTTTAGTTCCCATTCATAATCCACTTCGCCATCTTCAGCATCATTGTTGTTAGTTTCATCTTGTTGAATGATTTCAGCCATGAATAGATTCTCATCCTCTTCATCTAAACAATCTTCAAATTCAGAGTCTATTTCATTTTTGTTGAACAAACTTTTCTTCTTTTTGAAATTGAATTTTTGTTTGGGTCTATAAGCCTTTTTCTTGGCAAGTTTTTTCAGATTTTTCGTTATCACTATTTGTGTCACCATAGGGGCACTTTGCAGCAAAATGGCCTATTTTTCCATAGTTAAAGCATTTGAAGGGAAGTTTTCCCTTATACTTTCCAGAACCCTTTTTGAGTTTCCTCACAAAGTGGGATTCTTTAGAATCAGAAAATTCTGTTTCAATGAGCTCATCCTTTTCTTTCCTTTCAGCATTAAATGTTGTTTCTTTTGCAGAAGTGTTTTTTTTACTAATCCTCATTTCATAGGCAATCAGAGTGCCTTGTAGGCTGTCAAGGGTAAGCTAGGTAAAATGTTTCTTCTCTTCTAGAGTAGCTACCTTAGCTTCAAATTTTGTTGGTAAGGTTCTAATTGATCTTGGTTACAACATCAAATTCCTTAACTTCTTCTCCCAGACCCTTCATGTCATTGACTATTTCATCAACTCTTTAAAATTAGTCAACTACTTTTTCATCATCTCTCATTTATAAATCTTCAAACTAGTGTTTTGGAGTGAGGACTCTAGACTATTTTACCTTTTCATTCCCTCAATAGATAGTTTCAAGTTTAGTCTAGATTTACCTAGCAAAGCTGCAATGCATGACTTTGATGAAGACATCTTTACTCAGTGCACACAGAAGAGCATGTTTTTCTCTTGCATTGGTTTCATGTCTTTTATTTTCATCAGAAGTAGTAGGCAGAGTAGTTGGTACAGTGTACCCAGATAATACTATGCTCCAAACATCGAGGTCAAAAGAAGTTAAATAAGTCTCCATTCTAATTTTCCAGAATACATAATCAATTCCATCAAGTAATAGAGCTCTAGTCATGGAAGTACCTTCATGAGCTTGAGACATTTTGAATAGAATCCAAGGCCAAAATCAATCCTAGGTTGGAAAGACCTATCAGAGGACCCTAGGCTCTGATACCAATTGTTGGAGTGAAAAGACACTGAGACAAGGGGGGTGAATCAATGTTATTAACTTCTTTACCAAATTTAACTAAAACTAAAATAAACCAGATGTGTGCTCTCATTTATTAATGATAAACTCATTCATGTATTGAATGCAATCACATAAACTGAAATGAGAATAGTAAACCATAGCAATTTAAAGCATTAAAGCACTAAATCAAATGAACCACAGATACTCATATAGACACAAGATATGCTGAGTGGAAAACCCTCCTGGGATAGAAAAACCACTCTTGAACCTACTGCCTTTTTCAGGCTTTCATTTCAATAATCATTTTTGACAATGCCTCATAGGCTGATTTCTGAGCACCAACTCAAGGAGCACCAACCCCTCTTTTTAGAGACACCAATACCAAGGAGCACCAACCCCTTTTCTATTTTTCAATAGAACATACAATGATACAGAGGATCTCTCTGTTTCCCTGATTTAAGTCTAGTGTCTCTTGGCAAACAATGTGTAGAATTCTCAAATGTCAATGATGACACTTTAGAGTTCCACCCATTATCAAGCCTTAAGACAACTTGAGGAAAATCTAGTTACAGACTCAATACAACTTCTCATCAAACTTTATTATCAGTGGTGTGTTCTAACTTTCTTTTTCTCACACTCTGTTTCATACTTTTTTCATGAAACTGTTCAAAAACAGTCAACACACTGTGTTTTCCAATTTTTCAGCAAAAACAAATTTTACACATTCATGAAAAGTAGAACAACACTTCTATCCTTTTTCTTTTTAGGTTTTCCAATAATGATAAAGCCCTAATCTCTCTGTTTTCATCACTTTACATATTACATCATAATTAACAACTTTCGGTTATAGTTGAAACTTGTTTTTTACAAAAAAAATAACAAAGGTGATCATTTTGTTTGTATCCACTTTCCTATCAAGATACATTTCAGGTAAGACAGAGTTCTTTAGGGTAGAATATTTTCTCTTGACAAGAAGAGAAGAACAACATGCCAAAAATAGAGAGGGGATTGAGCATAAACTTTACAAGCAGCCTGCACAGATTTTCCTCAATGACCCAGCATCAAAAATATATATATATACCAAGAGCAATACCCAATAAAGCAGCTGCATTTTAAGTAACCAAAACCACAATGTAGTGAAAACTGAAACAACCTCAGAATAATGCAACCAAGAACCGTTATAAATGAACCCAAGTAAGAAACTGAAGAGATTTGAGGATATTATGATTACCCACAAACAGAAATCACAAACCCTTTAAAATTGTCATGATAACCTTCAATAAAAATGCAGTCAAGTTTTGGAGCTATCATTTCATATCTAAACATGAAAGGGATAGGCATTTTCCACTTTTCTTTTTGCATAGAAAACTTAACTCATAATAACCTTGCCTAAGAAGTAACGGATCTATAAAGCAGACTGAAAGAATACCTGAGAATAGTAATGGATTTGTTGTCACAAAAGTGTTTACCAGATTTGCAGAGAAGCTTAGCAGCTCGAGTACCTTCCTTATGGCGAGCTCTTACCCGATGGCAAGAAACTGACAAATGAACCGACCATGGTGATGGTCTTTCAAGCTTCTCCATACGTTGTCCAAGAATTGCATAATGCTAGCAAATTACATAGTGAAACGGCAGTGAGGACGATTCCATGGTGGCAGCCAGAATAGGGTTTGACACCCTCGAGCAAGAGAAACACAAGAATTTCCCTAAACTCCAAATGAAATCCTTTAGAAAAATGTAATGCAGTTTGAATTCTGAAAGGACTAACTCAATAAGTTAAAAACACTCATAATGATATTTGAACTCCGCGGCCAAAGCAATCCAAAATCATGCCGACAAAATCATTACCCGAATCAAAGACTAAGCATGTGTAATGTCACCTCAATAATGCCTAGCATTATTTCATGTAAAGAGTTGAATTCTTAAAACTTAATGTCCCCAAGTAGTCACAAGCCTAGTCACTTCCAATGTGACATATACAAACTAATCAAAACCAAATACAAGTTTTCGGCCTTGAGGCCTGATTAGTTATTAATCATTTAGACCCAATTTAAATGCAAATTAGAGAACAATTTGAATACCTTTACCCAAGGTCGATCGCCACCTTATTAAGTCAAGCATACCCAAAGACTTGTGTTGACCAAGAAACTGAAACACATGCATAGGAATGATCACATGTATACCAATGATCACAATGCCATTCAACATACCATAAACCATTATCAATTGATTAAGGAAACTTGATAGGGTTTTCTTAAAACTAAAAAGAAAATTGTACCTCATAAACACAAGCATCAAGAACCAGAGATCATTACCTAAAAGAGGCTGGAGTAAGATGACTCTGAATATGATAAAAAATCATTAACAATTTCATGATGCTAGAAACTGATCAAGCCACAACATATCAACCCGTAGAACACTGATTCATGCCAAGGTCATATAATTAAGTGCATCACTGAAATACTAATTGTTAAACCAAAAACATGTCACTTGATCAATGGAACAAAGAACCTATAACCAGAATACCTCAACCGAGATCTGCACATGGAGTCAAGATATTAGGGCCACCCAAGATAATATCAAAAGTGAAGTAAATATGCCAATCAGAAAAGCAGATGAACTGAGTAAGTAACCTTCAAGATGTCAGAGTAACATATATTGTCATCAAGGACAAATTAGCACAAGAGAGATTCAACAGATAGGCCACAATACCCCAATGATCTTAAGGAAGATGACCACTACTTCAAAGTTGAGCACGAGTATCCTAGTGACATCCTTGCTATTGCTCACAATGGTTCTGTTGATTTTTTTTACCTGATTAGGTGGGCCTTCTTTGAGATAAAGCGTAATCAAAGGGGTTATAACAATAGGTTGGAAAAGGTGGAGGGGGTTGATAACGCGAGCAAGGACAAAGGAAGAGCTAAGGACTTGTGGAAAAAAGATGAAAATAAATATATGGTTGAGTGCTTGAAGAAAACTGTGGAGGATTTGGAGCATTTCAAGAACAATCGCGAAGGAAAACTTTCTGATATTGTAGAAGTTGTCAAAACCAATTTCAAACTCCAAGAACACCTGCATGCAAATGGATACCTGTCACAAGGAAGAGAATGGATGGAGAAAACAAACAAGGGTTTGAAGCTCTGAAAAATGGAGAAATTATCTTATCAGAACAAAAAAGAATTAATGAAATATACAATGGATCAATCCTTAAAAAGGAGATCATGCAAAGCCTAAAAGAAACCCTAATAGGAAAACATTTAATAATTAATATAATTATTAAATGTCACTTTATGCAAACTAAAGTGAAATCTTAAGAAGGGAATAAAGGTAACTTAATCAACATAATTAAGTTAAAACCTTTACTCTAACACCCCCCCTTAAGATGAGCAAGAGTGCAGCTACAAACAAATGCAAGAAAGAAAAGGTAACTACAATGCAAGAAGGCAAACATGGGTCCCGGCAACTAGGCCAAATCAGGTACCCAAATACAACCAAATCTCTGTAAAGAGGAGAAATAGAGAAAAACCTCATGGGAAAAACTCTACTCCAAAAAGAGATGTTGAAAGCCATGAAGAACATCACTGAAATAGAAGAAGCTGCAAACAACTGTCAAAAGATGACTGTTATGGTGCTGAAGAACCTCCTCTAAAGATAAGATGATCAGGATCAAGTAGACAACAATCTACATGAGTGCCCCAAACGACACTACTCGAATCAGATGGAAAACAAAGGCAAACACCTGGAACAAAGATACAGATGGCATAAATACCAATAGTCTATCAAAAAGACAACAATTTGCATGAGTGCCCCAAACGACACTACTCAAATCAGATGGCAAACAAAGGCAAACACCTAGAACGAAGATACAGATGGCACAAGTACCAATAGTTTGAAAAACACTGATCAACTGAGAATGGAAGATTCCTTCCAAGGCAAAACCAAGGAAGCATTAGCACAAACGATATAACACCCCCCCATAATGCTGAACTGGGAGAGCCTGACAGATCCATTGAAATGGTGTGTAACACCCTGTAGTGCATGAAGGAGAAGATACATCTGAAAGTGCACAAGAAAGCACCTGCAGCTGAAAAAGTTGTGTGCAAAACAAAGTACGCATGCATGAGGCTAGAATCATATGGATCCACTATCGTCATGGAAGGACACTCACTGGACAAAGGTGTGATGGCAAAAATAAAGGCACTACACAACCCCCCATGGCACTTTATAATAGTAGTGCGAGTACAAAATATGGCACAACCTTATGTGCAAAATCTCCAAAATACATGTACAGCACCTGCAGCTGAAAAAGTTGTGTGCAAAACAAAGTACGCATGCATGAGGCTAGAATCATATGGATCCACTATCATCGTGGAAGGACACTCACCGGACAAAGGTGTGATGGCAAAAATAAAGGCACTACACAACCCCCCATGGCACTTTATAATAGCAGTGCGAGTACAAAATATGGCACAACCTTATGTGCAAAATCTCCAAAATACATGTACAATAGAGTGGCACTTTATCTCAGTGCGTTTACATAGAAGATTGCTGACAAATGATGCTCAAAATGCCCTCAAAAGACAAAAAACTGGAAATACATGAAGAACAGCCAAAAAACGAAGCATCCCATGCAAACGAAAAGTTTCCAAGAGCAAATATGTCCAAGTAATTCACCAAAGTGTGAAAACACAAAAAATTGAATAAAATATATCTGGAGGGAAATCTGGAAAAATTGCATGGATGGAATTGAAGAGCTCTGAAATATGGTTTTAACGCCGTTGAGATAGCGAAAAATGGAGAAACTGGTCAAAAGTTACGAGCTCGGGACTAAAAAATACTCCTTTGACTCAACTGGTTGTAGAATGCACCAATAGAAAAATGAAGCAATGAAACCCAAACCACTGGAAAGTCAACAGACCCAGCTTTCCGACAATATCTTGTTTGCCAAAAAACGATAGTGTATGCCCAAGTTATGACCTCTGGAAAAAAAATAGCTCCAAAGGGGAAAAAAGTCAATGCGGGATTAAATTTAGCGGTCATACGGTCATCGCAGCAAAAAGATGAGCTTAAATTTGATGGCCAAACGGTCATCACTGCATTTCCACAACTAGGCTTATTACATGAAAAATCGTTTTTTATATAAAAAAAAACAATTAAAAAAATCATTATAAAAAATACATAAGAAATTGTTTTTTTTTACATAAAAAATAAAATAAAATGGCCAGCGGCCAGTGTACCGTCGTCGGCAATAGTGTCAGACCCCCGGTCGGCAATAAGGCTGCCGGCTGTCAGCAGTACGTCGATCGGTGTACAGAGGGCCCGCAGGCCTGCGTACGCAGGTACCTGCGGGTACCCTGTACCAGGGCCGACAAGCCCTTAAATTGCGTTTTTTTTTATTTGATTTAAAAAAAAAAAAAATCAAAAAATACATTTGCAATTTACTTTTTTTTTTTTTAAATATCTGATGAAAATGCAAAAAATTAAAAAAAAATTACCAGGATTTTTTTCTCCGATCCGCGCATAGACGGACGGTCAAATGGCTAAAAAAATGTTGCCCCTCAAATCAACTTTGTCCAAAATGGACAAATGAATAGTCGATTTAAGGGTTTTGGACCGTTGCAGACACAATGGTGAGGTCCATTTGGACTCAAAATGTTTTGAAATTGTAGGTGAATCCCTGGATCAAAAAATGCAAACCCCAAAACTGTGAATGTCTAATACAACCCTTGTAGCTCCAACTTCTTCAAACAAGAACATGCATGCAGCAGGAAAGCTCTGATACCATATAGAAGTTGTCAAAACCAACTTCAAACTCCAAGAACCCTTGCATGCAAATGGATACCTATCACAAGGAAGAGAATGGATGGAGAAAACTAACAAACGTTTGAAGCTCTGAAAAATGGAGAAATTATCTTATCAGAACAAAAAGGAATTAATGGAATATACAATGGATCAATCCTTAGGAAGGAGATAATGCAAACCCTAAAAGAAACCCTAATAGGAAAACATTTAATAATTAATATAATTATTAAATGTCACTTTATGCAAACTAAAGTGAAATCTTAAGAAGGGAATAAAGGTAACTTAATCAACATAATTAAATTAAAACCTTTACTCTAACAAAGGGGAGGCTAAAAAATGTCAGAGAATCTATTCATAAAGTTTTGAAAATGAGCCACAAAATTCTTAAGTCCATTGCCAGTACTATGAACATGAAGGTCGAAAATCCGGAAAGGGCTCATCAGGTAAAATCTGTGGTGGATGTGGAGGAGGTTAAAGATCCAGGCTAGGCTAAAGGGGTTGGGCCAAGCAAACGCACTAGAACCAATCTGAAAAGGAAGTTGGACAAGCCCCCTGTGGACATACGAGACATGAAGCAAGCTACTATTAACATGGACAACTTGGAAAAGGAGGTCGCTGAAATCCTGAGAAATCTGGCCTAGTGGCTCGTTTCCTGCAGGTGTTTTGTTGTTTTTTGTTTTGTGTTGTCTCTACGCTGGTCTCTGGTTTTTCTTTGCTGACAGCTTTTCATCTTTTGTTGAACTTTTAATGCTTTATCTTATCTATATCTATTGTTAAAAGGTTTTGGGACCCCTTCAAAACCTACTTTTACCTTAATCAAAAACATAACAGGATATCCACATTTAACTATTAGCTCTGTGCATTCACCCAAAATATAGTATTCACTAATATAGTTACCTATATCCCAAACAACAACAGAAGAAAGGCATTAATGGGATTATTACTATGAATACTCACATATTAAATAAAATATGGTTATGGTATAAAAGAATGGAATAACAAAGAGTTTATAATTTATGTTAGCTCTATAAATCCATGCAGATCATGTTTTTCACAATTGTTATCCTTATCTAATCATTTTTTACTAGAATTCTATAAGATAAATGCATCACACAACCCAAAACCTGCATTATTATTACTACTATGAAGGATTCACTCAAAATCATTTTTTTCTCTACCAGTATACATGCCCAAAACACTAATAAGTTAGTTTTATTGAGAAAATGAGTGGAAGAAAACACACTTCCCAAGATTTGAGAGTTGTTGAAGTTTAACAATTTGCACATACAAAGGTAAAAAATATATTGATTTACAAGTATAGGAGAAATAGAAAATGAGCAACTAGTAAAGATGTTTCAAAGTATATTGAAAATAAGATGGGTTGTTTTTATAAAGTCTATTACATAGAGACATTTGATTTACACAAAGTATTGCAAATTCAACCTTCAAATTAGTTATTGCATGGTAACAAGCCAAAATAAGAAGCTTATTAGCTTCATGATGTATATGGGTATGGGTTCCAAAAAGACATGGATGGATTTATAGAATATCATGCTTCAATCATTTGCAAGAAAGTCATACAAATAGATTATTAAGGATAAATTGTAGAACATAGAACAAATTTGAATAGAAAATGAAATCAAAAGGAAAAATATGTACCCAAGATGATGATGTGTTTTTATTGAACTGATTTTCTTGTAAATCAAGTATAATAATATTTTGATCAAGTGTGAAGTATCCTCCCACTTAAAATTCATGCACACTAAAGACTACTCTTGATTTATCTTGAAGATATTCTTCATAAATGTGGGGTTTAGTTCAAATTTGGGAGACTTTTATTGACATGGCTTGACTAGCAGATAGGGAATTTTGAAACCCATTGTGAAGGGATGCATGTATCTTAGGCGGGACAAGTTCTTGAGGTAGGGTGTTACCCTAATGGAAAGGGATTGCTTGTCTCGGGAGGGAGTGTTATGGGCTAAATGAAGATCGGTGTGGTCATGAATGGGATGAACATTATGGGTTGTGGTTGGAACTTTCTCATGGAATGAGAATGATCCAAGGGTCAAGACATACAATGTGATCAAGATGGGAAAGATCATAACTATGAGGAAATTTATCCCCTAATTCGATGACTTGTCTAAGTATTACATGTCTTTGTTTATTTCAATGAACCTCTCCATTAGATCATGTTGTTTAGAATTGAGTATGGCACTAGGATCAAGATTGTATTAAGGTTGGTTGGGATTGTCATCATCAGTTTCACTACTACCATGTTTGGGTTGAAAAGGTTCTCTTAGGAAGGGAAATTGTTTTTTGAGGGATTGATTACGGAAAGGATTTTCTTTAGGCATTTCACGTCTAGTGGTTTGCCTTGTTTGGAGCCATTACTCTTGGTTTAAGGTTTGATGTGGTAGAGGATGGGTATGGATGACTTAGTGGAATTAGACTTGTATCAAATGAGTGATAAAGGGGAGGTCACTTGAACTCAAAAGATTGGACTTGTGATGATTATGCCAAAAAGGACAATCAGTTACTAATGAGGGATAGCCTTAGGTGATCTTTTGGATCACTTGGAAACAACTAGAATAAATAATTTGGATGGATAGGATGATTCCCAAAAATGGAAATAGATGAATAGGTGAACTATGTGGATTTATTTGCTAGACTTGGATTTAAAGTGTATGCTACACTTTTAGATCTTAGGGATGCTTTTGATTTAGAATTTGGAATCTATGGATGTATGTAGAAATGTAAGTTGTGGACTATGGGCCCTTCGATAACTTAATGATCCCAAAGGATGGATTAAGTGATTGGTTTGATTAAAAGACATCCAATGGTGATGCTTCAAATGTGTCCAAGGATTGCTTTGGAGAATGATAGGATTTGGATTATGAAGATGTGTATGAAGGATGGTATTGCTTTAATGATCAAGGATAACCTAAGGTTTTCAAAATTCTGGATTTGCTAAGGTTGTAAAATCCCTCACTAAATCCTGACTGTAATTTTTGATTTGAGCCTTGAGGAATATTGTAAAACAGTTGTCTTGCAAAATCTGTACTTGTTGTTTGTGATTTCAATTTGTTTTGTTTTATGCAAAGATGCTTGGAAATGATGTGAAAGAGATAATCTAAATGACTGAAATAAGTAGAATGCAATGCTATAACTAAATGCAGCCTTTCAATGAATGTATGTGACTGAAATACCATGAAAGATATTCCTAGACGTTATGTCATGCAAACTAATGACTGTAATACATTTTCATGACAATTGAAATATTGGCAAACACTTGTGATGCAACCTTATTCCTCCTTTATTGAGCATATGATTGACTGATTACAAATATGGATGTTCAATTACATCGATGTGGCTGACAAGGACAGCGATCAGACCTCCAAACAATGCAATCCTAACAACTTGCAAACTGAAACTACAATGCTTATAAGTTGTCTATAGCAGCGAATGAATAAAACTTATTTTATTGACTTGCAATGCAACATGTATACGAAATAGATAACCTAATAACACGCTGGCAGCATGCATAATATGATTCGATTCTCCCTTGTGGATGATAGTTTTGCCTCCAAACTGTAGTTCCTTCCTCCTTGATCCCTGACGACCCTTCCCAGATTTATTCTTGATTTTTATCTGTCTTCTTGCACAAAATCGATCCTCTACCATGTGCGTCTGGCCCAAGCTTGGACCACGATTTTTCCCTGCCTTGTATCTTCCAATCGTCTCCTCCAAGTTGCTGCGATTACAAACTGAGGTGCCGTGATTTCCTCTTGATAAAATGATATCAAATCGTCCTCTATGCAGATTGAGAATATAAATCAGAACTTATCAAAATCGCCTTGCATGAAGAAAATCGATGCAAGCATAAATTGTAAATGATCTCCAACGCGATGCACAAATCGTACCCACAAATTTGGCCCTTCCCCACTAAATTTGTACCAATGAAAGAGACTGAATTATCTCCCTCACATACCCAACTAGGGTTGATATTTCGCAATCGAAATTGACACTCTAGAGTTTTCAATCGAGCAATCTGCTAAGCATTCAAGCTCACCAAAGTAGTGTAAAAATGTCAACTCAAGATGCCCAAATGCAATGTCAAAAGCTTCTTTTATAGTTTTCTCAACGCGTCTCCAGCAAGCTTCTAGAAAATAATATAATTTTATTCTAAGTGACTTTATTATTTTATTCTTTTATTTTAAGTCATTTTAATATTAAATTAATTAAATATAAAGTCATCCCTTTTGATATTATATTTTACGAAATAATTTTAATAAATAATTAATTTAATATCTCCACCAATTTGGGGATATGACAGTCCTCCCTTCCCAAAGATTGCTTGCCTTCAAGCAATTCGCAACTGTCAAACCATCTCAACTGCCAGAGCACCTGGAGCCAAAATGAAAAACCAACTGCATCTATTCACCAACCACTTGGATCCCAAATGATCATGTAGCATGTGTAAAACCATATCCTTTATATGTAGCTGGAACCCAAGACACGGTCAAACTATATCAACCAATGAAACCAACCATCCAACAATGAGATCCCTGGATCCCATGGATAAACTGGAAGTCCATCAACCTCAACTCCAACTAGATTTTGTTGTGCCACTTTGATTACCCCTAGAGTCCAATCAAGCCAAACCTCTAGCGAGAACAACTTGGACTCATCCCCTAAATTTTGAAGTATATCATACCAGAGTGAATCCGTACACCTCTTATTCAACCCACCTCTTTGTGTCAACAATGACATAGTCAAGTCTTGTAAATGCGGGCTGAAAACAAACTGGTGAGCATACCTCAAGATGCAATCAAGGTGAAACTCCCCTGACTGCATCAATGGAAAACTCGAATAATCAAGTGTATTTCATCTTGTACTGTCATCATCAGAAGAGGACTCACAACTCAAAACAGGATGAGTTGGTCTTGCAGCAACATCATCAAGACCGTTCTCAGAAAAAAATTGCAAGTCTCCTGACTCACTTTCATGAGTGAGAAGAATACCATCATGAATTCCTTCTACTACCTGGAAAGTGACTGGAACAATATCTGAATCTAGCATGCGAGAAATCATCTTTTTTTTGAAAATATTGACCAATGTCAATCTCAAAACTATCAGTGTAGAGCCTGATGTTCAAATCTTCCATGAAGCCTAAACCTACAGCCAAGACTGAAGTGTTTGTATCACCAACAACCCAAGCCACCCTGAGTGGTCTCCTGTAGATGTGAATGATGCCCAACATAGGTGCATAGAAACATATGCCAACCCTTGACAAGCTGCTAGCATAAATCAAAACAACACTATGTAGTCTATGAATCAAATCCATGATGGAGCTAAATGTATCTTTTCTGCCCAAAGATGGTAAGAGCTCATCATCACTCCATCCCCTAACACCCAAGTGGCAATCCCAACTCCTATCCAAACTAACAACTTCTGCCCTCAAAGAGTCTCCTGACTAAGTAGGACAGCCGTCAATCCGTGAAGTAGGCCATGAGGGTAATGCGAAAGTACTGCTGCCAACATGCCTAACTCCATCCCATAGACTGAAACCACTCGACCATTTGGACCTCTCCATTCGATTGGCTGACACAACCTTGGGTGCTTTATTTTCCTTTCCCCTAAGCACCACTCTCTGACCATTTGTTGTCCTAAACTTGAGCTCCATCGTTTGGAAGTTCTGAGAATACTTGCCCAATGAATGGAGCCACTGAATACCCAAGATGGAATTTGTAGCTCCTAAATCCACCATATAGAAGTCATCTGTGACTATATAATTGTCCAATATGATACTCAATTGAGGGACTTTTCTTTTGCATGTCATATTATATCCATCAGCTACCATGACATAAAACCTCTCAAAGTCTTGTACTGATAGTCCCTGCTTCGTCACTAAGGTTGAATCAATGAAATTATGTGTAGCCCCACTATCAATCAAAATTGTGATGTGTCGGCCCTGTAGGACTCCTCTAACCCTGAAGGAGTTGAACCTAGGTGAACCTATTAGAGTAGCAAGGGTGCCACTCTTGTCCTCCCCTTGAGGCTACTCCTCATCTGAATTGTTGATGTCCACAACACCATGTCCATGCTTATCCTCATCCTCACTATCTGATACTACCTCAATGATATGAACCTTCCCTTTTCCCAAGCAAAGATGTTCAGCCTCCCATTTCTCCTTACAATGATAGAAAATTCCTTTCTCCCTACACTCCTTCCGGAAATCCTCATTCGCTTTGTTCTTCTTATTGCCTTCTTTAAGGAAAGGCTTTTCCCTTGTATCTCTTGAAGGAGATGAGCTATGGGGGGAGATTTGTTCTTTTGATTGCTTAAGAATTTTCTCTTTTGACTGCTAGACACCATGTCTCTAGCCTTCTTGATCACCTCTTGTAATGAAGTAGGGTTGAGAGCCTTAACCCAACCTCTCAATGGATCCATCAAACCATCCATGAATAGACCAACAACCTCCTCTGTGAAATATCAGTCACTAGAACAGCCAACCTCTAAAAATTAGCAATGTATGTATCCAATGATCCACATTGCTTAAGCTAAGCTAACTCCTTGAAATGGAGTTCTGGATCCTTCACATCAAACCTCTCAATCAAATGCTAAGTAAAATATTCATAAGAGGTAATCTGATTATGACCCATTGTGATTGATCCATGATGCCACCACTCATGTGCAACTCCATCTAAATGTATGGTAGCATATTTGATGGCTTCCTCCTTAGGCATAGGATTACGCTAAAAATAGGTATCAACTTTTTGTACCCAAGCTCATGTTGTCATCTTTCCAGACCCATAAAATAAGGAAAAATCAATTTGCCTACCTTCCTCCTGAGTTCATTGTGCTGCTCGCAGTTACCCCTATCAAATCTATGTCTCAATGCCGAGTCTATGAATTCACAAAGAGAAATAGCATGTTGGAACTTTGGGCTAGCATTAAGCCACTCCTATCTAAGCTGCTCCTACAACTCGATTATTGAAGGCTCATTATCCACCTGTGGCTCTTCTCTATTTGGAAAGATTGGCATCATAGGTCTTGACCATGTTTGTGTGGTTCTATGATTAGGAGTCCTGTTGTTGACTGAATTGTCTCCTTGACCATTGTTTCCCCCATTCATATTGTTATTATTGTTGATCAAATTTCTTACCAACATATCCATCATCTGTGCCAAGCACTTATTTGTTTCTCTTTTCTCTTCTACATGTGCTCTCATAAGTGCATCACCTACTAGCTCTTCCCTTCTTGGTTCTTCTCGATTAGGGTTGCTCCCTCTTCTATCCCCCATAGTATCTAGTTGTGTATCTGCAATTTGTTTCCCTTGTTGTGCTGCTCTATTATGAGTATAGTACCTGTGACGAACCACTTCTAGTGGCTACATAAGATAACACTAAACCCTCCAGGCTAGCAGAACCTAGCTCTGATACCATTGTAATATCCCTCACTAAATCTGATTGTAATTTATGATTTGAGCCTTGAGGAATACTGTCAAACAATTGTCTTGCAAAATCTGTACTTGTTGTTTATGCTTTTAGTTTGTTTTGTTTGTTTTGTTTGATGCAAAGATGCTTGGAAATGATGTGAAAGAGATAATCTAAATAACTGAAATAAGTAGAATGCAATGCTATAACTAAATACATCATTTCAATGAATGTATGTGACTGAAATACCATGAAAGATATTCCTAGACGTTATCACAAACATTTGTCATGCAAACTAATGACTGTAATACATTTTCATGACAATTGACATATTGGAAAACACTTGTGATGCAACCTTATTCCTCCTTTATTGAGCATATGATTGACTGATTACAAATATAGATATTCAATTACATCAATGTGGCTGACAAGGACAGCGATCAAACCTCCAAACAATGCAATCCTAACAACTTGCAAATTGAAACTACAATGCTTATAAGTTGTCTATAGCAACGAATGAATACAACTTATTTTATTGACTTGCAATGCAACATGTATACGAAATAGAGAACCTGATAACACGCTGGCAGCAAGCATAATATGATTCGATTCTCCCTTGTGGATGATAGTTTTGCCTCCAAACTGTAGCGTCCTTCCTCCTTGATCCCTGACGACCCTTCCCAGATTTATTCCTGATTTTTATTTGCCTTCTTGCACAAAATCAATCATTTACCATGTGCGCCTGGCCCAAGCTTGGACCACGATTTTTCCCTGCCTTGTATCTGTTGGACTCAAGGAAACACTGAGAGGGGGGGTGAATCAGTGTTCAACAAATCTTAACTTTATTGCTCTGAAACTTAAACCATTATGTCATTACATTAAAAGAAAAATACAAGCATTCAAAGGAAACATTCATAACACCATAACACAAGGATTTTTGCATGGAAACCCTGTTAGGGGAAAAACCACAGTGGAGGTTAATCCACAATTTGAGTACTCAAATAAAAATTTTACAAAAGAGAATGCACCTGCATTTAGGCACACTGGCTAGAGCTCACTGCTCAAAAGAGAAGGCTCGCTGCCTTACAAAAGTTCATATTAAAACCATATGAAGAATGAACTGAGATAGTAGTGTCTATTCATGCCAAGTTACAATTTCGGTGAAGCTCATAGACTAGATTTTGGATCCTTTTTCTAATTCAGCACTTCGCTCTGCTCTGCTCTTCGCATCACACATAGACAAATTCACACTATTACTCTGCTGAATTTCGCACCATATTCGCATTCCACACACTCGCTATCTTCTCACACTTTCCTATATCTCAAAATGATAAAACCGATCTCATATATATCTGCTATCAAGGATTTGAACATTCTTATGTCGGCTTGATAAAACATTAAGTTCTTTACAATTGTCGGCTAGATCCTTAATTAAATCTTTATGCACATCCTCCAAAGTCTGTTAAGACATAGAGAGGGCCTAAACAAACATAATCGAGTACGAAAACATTTTAATTAATTACTCCTTATACATCTGCAATTACTATATTCGTCGGGTCGGACTTCAAGCACAGATAACCAACAGATTAGTGCACCGGATCTCCTAGATTGCATACCAATGAATGCACATCAGTATACTTCTCAAATAATATAATTCAAACATCAACAAACCTTCCTTTGAGATCTATAACCCAAAATAATAGTCCGGTGGGGTATTTAGATCAACATTTATACCTTTAACCGGATGCCCTATTCTTCACTCTGTTCTACTGGTGTAAACCAAAACTATACTGTAGACCAGATGTATGACTTAGGTTTCCATCAATGACAACACTTACAAGCCATATGCCAACAGTATCTTCAAATCGGCTCCTCCAAGTTGTTGCGATTACAAACTGAGGTGCCACAATTTCCTCTTGATAAAATGATATCAAATCATCCTCTATGCAGACTGAGAATATAAATCAGAACTTGTCAAAATCGCCTTGCATGAATAAAATTGATGCAAGCATAAACTGTAAATGATCTCCAATGTGATGCACAAATCGTCCCCACAAATTTGGCCCTTGGCCACTAAATTTGTACCAATGAAAGAGACTGAATTATCTCTCCCTCACACACCCAGCTAGGCTTGATATTTCACAATTGAAACTAGCACTCTAGAGTCTTCAAACCCTCAAGCAATCTACTAAGCATTCAAGCTCACCAAATTAGTGTAAAGATGTCAACTCAAGATGCCCAAATGCAATGTCAAAAGCTTCTTTTATAGTTTTCTCAACACATCTCCAGGAAGCTTCTAGAAAATAATATAATTTTATTCTAAGTGACTTTATTATTTTATTCTTTTATTTCAAGTCACTTTAATATTAAATTAATTAAATATTAAGTCATCCCTTTTGATATGATATTTTATTGGAATAAATTTTTAATAAATAATTAATTTAATATCTCCACCAATTTGGGGACATGACAAAGGTTATGAACTAATTTGGACAATGGATAATGAGTAACAAAGGGATGAGTCCCTTGAACCCAAAGGCTTGGGATTGATGATTTAAAATGAAGGTGAATTAAGATGTAGATAATGGATACAAGACTAAGGTTATGGCTAAAATGGACAAAAGGTGTTAGTTTGTATGATGGATCTACAAAAAAAGTCCTATGATTAGACTAGAGGAAGATAACAGATAATGATGAAAGGCTAATGGGTAGGTGCTATGGATGATAGATCTTGGATGGACAAAAGGAAATGGAATATTAACTAGGACTAAGGTTTGGGGAAATGGGCTAGGTGTTTGGAAGGTAAGGACTATAGTTTTATAAGATATGTGTTTTGGAATGAGATTATGACCAAGGTAAAATGAATTTTGGTGCTAAGGTTATGGATGATGGTTATCCTAAACTTGGCTTCAACTTTTGTTTCAAAGATATCAATTGGGATTGTGTTTCTAAACAAGCAAAAAGATTTTTAAAAATTGGACTTGATTGACTTGGTATGGAGGTTTACAAACAAGCACTTGGTATGCACAAGACCCAATCAAGAAGACACAACAAGAAGCCTAAATTATTCAATAAAGGTGTATCAATATTTGTGGGCCTACAAATATGATGTCTATTGAGTGATGGATAGTTAGGAAATGCAAGGTCATGTACCACCTATGCACCCATTACCTTGGAGGCCAAAGCCTTACCCAAAGCTAGCTCTATCTCCCCACTCTAAAAGCATGTTGTGAATAAATTTTTAATCCTAATTGATATTTGACACGCCACAAGGAAGGATGGTTGATGGTTCTAAAATAAGTTACACAAGGCTTTCAAAAGGTATCTTCAAATAGTAAAAGGGTACATGAGGCCAAATCCATGTATATGAAAGTGAAAATTTCCAAATAGCTTGGAGGAGAGAGTAACCCACTCTTCTCCTTCACTTCCCCAAGGTATAAAGTTACTGGGGGATTATCTTAATTGACAAAATTCCTTTCTGTTAGGCGTGTCTTTCGATTCACCCCCCACTTTTTCTACTCTACCCAAATGCTAGAGTTGAGGTCATCCCTTTAGTGATGAAATCCAAAGCAACCCCCTAAAAAAATGTTGGAAATGGTATTATTTTTTATCTTAAAATTTGCCCAATAATGTGAGAGGAGACCATATGCAAAATACCACTTTGATAGTAAAGACATAGTTAATTTTAAGCCCAAAATCCAAATGTGAATGAATTTCAACCTAATTTTTAAATGTGATAAAACAAGAAATGCATATAAAGAACCAAAAAATAAAAAGGCCTATAATTAGGTCTTCAACATACATCTTGGAAAGTCACAAATTAGTCGCAAGCATGGAAGTCTGTCACATGAGACGCACTGCATTCATAGATTAGCCATAAAATAGCAAATAAGTCAGTCCAAGAGAAAAATAAACATTATAAATAGATTGCTCATGATTTTATGATGAATTTAAAAATAATAATTGAAAAATGATTTTGTGTGCAAAAGTTATGGATGTTTGAAGTTTTAAACTACAATGCTGACTTTAAATGATTATATCTGATTCCTAGAATAATTTATGAGAAAGTTAGGTGGTCCACTATGTAGGGCTTTGAGTTAGCTGAGTGAATTAAGGAGGTGACAAATATTCAATTCTCAGCAGCAGCCCCAGGCCAAGGTTTAACAAATTTGCATATATCAGTGAATATCCTTACCAGATCTGCAACCCTACAGGAACAAGCTACATCTACAGACAGTCAGGGCTGTGGGTTACATACCCCAACTCACCCCTCCAGACTATATCTATGCCTAGGGCAGAGCCAACTGAATGCAATCTTCAAGTGCACCATTAATCGTTTCATCTCAGATCTGGAGCTGCATCAAGTTCATAGGCACCCACTCTGAGTTGTAAGGCTTTCACCAGTCATACCAAGTTATGTGGTAAACCCTAACTGGATATTTAAGCACCCAGTTTGGCTGTTGGTAAACTCTCATGCTTCAAATTGTATACCTGTACTCACTGTGGTGTAAATTGTTATCAAATTAATCCATCTCAGACCTGCAGCTCTCTATTATGTTCAAAAATCTAACTGTGGAATTCAGCAACAGTTTGTTTGATCTGAGCACATCTATCATTAATTAATAGTATTTCCAGATCTGTGGTACTTATTGTCATAAGCTAGGGTTTAACAGTGACAATTTGGGTTTGATATTTAAATTTCAATGTTGTGAGTAAAACCCTAGGGTCATAACACTGAAATAAAAAATCAATTTGCTGCTCTTGCTTTCCTGCCTTCTACTTGCTGGGGAGTTACGGAGGTTTGTAGCAGAACAAATTGCATTAAATATTTTATAATGCTCTTGATTGTTTTGACTTGTACTGAGTATAAATGGGATGGGTATATGCATTATGTGTAATGGATGAAATCGAATCAATGCTAGCAGAATTATTGATTTCAAATTCTATTTATAATGGACGTGCATACTCAAATCTATTCCTAACAGAAATTTGTCTCTGTTTGAGCCCCTTCTTGCATGGAGGGCTATCTAGGATATGCTACTTCGGGATATATTTGTGTCTTGTTCAGCTTCATGATAGTGGCACTTTGAGGCATTACTTGGGCATATATATTAGTCTTCTTCTGCTTCATAACAGTACAGTTTGTGGAGGTGTTTGAAGGCCTCTCTATACATCCAAAATTTCAACTTCATTTCTACTTGATCTGTGCCAGTTTCTGCAGTTATAATGTTGTTGAGGTTTTATTCTCACTGTTTTAGTTTACAACTTTACCCATTTTGTCATTTTGACTTTGTAGTTTCAACTTTGTATGGTTCTCACAGATTTGTGTAAACATTTTGCGTATGACTTTTGTGTACGTTTGTGTGGCAGCCTTCTGTATCACAGCTTACCTACTGGGGTCCATCTGTGTAAACATTTTGCGTATGACTTTTGTGTACGTTTGTGTGGCAGCCTTCTGTATCACAGCTTACCTACTGGGGTCCATCTGACCATATTCAAGGATGTTTTACATCTGGGCAAGGTAACTCAGTGGTAAAGCACCCCAACAGCAAATGGGAGGTCCTAGATTCTATTCCTAACTGATTTATGAAAAGTTTATCAGCTTTCAATAATACACAAGAAAATATTTTATTAGAAGTAATATTAACCCTATTGCTCATCATAACAATATAAACATCCAATGGAAATGACCAACCTTCTAGAGGTTCCAAAAATTGATGAAAATTCTTTAGAAACTTTTAATTCTTCTCCCTTAGATAATTAAAGGCTATTTTCCAGTCTTCTCCAAACTTTTGATACATAAGAAGGTCAATGGCAATGTTCCAACAATGCCAAAAATTGATAAAAAGTATGTACTGTTTTCCACTCCTTCCCTTTACTCATTATCACTGCCATTCCTTTCTCTATCTCATATTTTTCTGGTTGATGGTCAATGACTATGGCGTCAACAAATGAGTTCTTTAAATCTTCCATAAGCAAAGAACCTTCTGCAAACACACCTATGTATAACCATTTCCCCTCTCTCAACCGCATAGAACTGCTGCTCGAGCCACTCATTCCATCTAATGCTCTACGGACTGATACCAAAAAGGTCGTATCTTGATAACAGTGGATAACAAAAAATACGATGATAGTAGCTGCATTCCATAAACAGGTCTCTGGAAATTGTAACATCCACCACCCATCCTGAACCATGGAAGCATCCTCAACCAGAGTCAACTTGTCAACCACACTCAGGTTGGGAAACACAAGAGAGTTTACAATGGAATCCACGTCCTGGAGTGCCTTTCCAGCTATTGTCATTTCACATGGCCATCTCTGCACATCACAAAACTCAGTAAATTAGGCAGTTTTGGATCAGATTAATAATTCTATGTCTAACAACTTCTACTACCTGTATAGTTCCAATACAATCTTAAAAAGCTGATCTTGTATTTGCTACAAGCTGTAGCCTTTTCAACCTGTCCATATCCTCCAAACTTCTAATGCCCGGTTGGTTCCAGCAGGTGTTTAGGGTCAACATCTCCAGTGATCTCAAATGTTCAAAACCCTGGATAATGCTAACTTGGCTTGAAACTTCAATTTCTAGTTCTTTTAAGGAATTCAAATTCTCAAAACTTGGCAGTTCATTTAATTCTGGACACCGAGATATCATCAGCTTTTCAAGGTTTATGAGACCACCAATACCGCTTATGTTCTTCAGCTTATTACATGCATTCAATCTCATGAACTTGACTGTTATTGGAAGGGTTATGATCTTCTCTAAGTACTTATTTTCAACTATTTCAAGAGTTTCAAGGCTGGGACAACATTCTTCAGAAATTGATATCCTGGACACCCAAGTGGCCCATAGAGATATCTTTCTGAGCTGCCGTAGCCTGGTGAGCTTGCAAATTGAAGGATCCACCTTGTTCAACACTCTATAATTCTTAAAATGGGGTACTTGTGGATTTGCAAGAGGTAGATTTCTGATTGGAGTGGTGATAATCTCCAATGTTTGAAGGTTGGTTAATTGTCCAACCCCTCCTCGTAAATACTTCACACCTGACCACCCTAGTTTTAAATATTCCAAATGACCTAGGTGTTCCAAAGACTCGGGTAGATGCTTCAACTTGGGGCAATGACTAATTGTAAGTCTGGTCAAGCAGGATAAATTTCCCAAAGACATAGGTAGGCTTCTCAAGAACGGACTCCCTATCTTTAGCACTTCCAGTTTACTTAATTTATCGATGTTAGCTGGTAGTTCCTTTATGCTGGTTCCATCTAAATAGAGCTCTCTCATATAAGCTTGATTAGTTAATTGATGGGGTAACTCATGTAATTTCTGGCAAAATGTAAATTTCAAAATCTCAAGTTTTGTAATGTTTTCCAAAATGTCATTTCTTAATGTAAGATTCAGGCAAACTGATAAATCAAGATATTTTAGCTGGGTTAGCTGCTTAAAAGAAACAGGCAATGCCGTCAACTGCTTGCAAAAGTACAAACCTATGTGCCTCAGGTTTGTCAGATCCCCAATATGTGTAGGTAGGGATGCGAGCACGGTGCAATATCGTAGCTCCAGAAGCTCTAATGATTGGAGATTAGAGAACTCTTCTGGGAGTCCTCTAATCTTAAACTCTCCGGAATTGAGACCACCAAGTAACGCCATCTTTTTCAAGTGCTTCAGAGATCCTATTGATGTTGGAAAGCTTTTCAATATAAACTTGTCTGGACTGGAAGTAATAATCAGCTCTCTCAGCTCAGGAAAAAGAACCTGTAAGAAGTTTAAATTCAGTTAGGGAGAAAACATGATTGGAAATGTTGTCTAATAGAGTTGTAAAGGACGATACATACTTCTTCATTGGGTTCCCACAGATCTTCTAAGGCCCCAGCATCATGGAGCTCTAAAACGAGCAATTTTCTCAATGAAAGCCAGGATGGAAGCTTCGTGTGCTGGAAGTCAAACCAGCGAAGCCAAAGCAGGTCTCTTGAGAGTTCAGCAAATTGTTGGTTGAAATAATTGCCTTTAACAACAAGAAGTTGTAATCCAAGGGAAGACGTTGTGCTGCTTGTGTTTCCCATTAGAAGCTCCATGCAATCTTTGAAAGGTGGTGGGTAGTGTGACATACAATTAGGATACTCTTCAAAATCAGCATATACAGTGGTTGCAGCCATTATCCCCCTAATAGGTAGTCTCTCCTGAATGATATAAGGAACATAATGAAACTTATAAAAACAATTGAACTTGCCAAAAACAAATATAGAAGGCTTTGGATGCATTAACACGTGAATAGCACTTTTGTAAAAGAAGCTTGAAGCTTACCTTGGGTTGTTTCTGAAACTGATACCAGAAACGACAGGGTGTTCGTTTAGTTGCGATTTCTTTTCCCAAGTCACGAAGATGGTCGTGCATTCTTATGCGGTTCCGATGGTCAAGTTCCACAAGAGACTTATTCACAAGTGTTTCTAGACTGTGCAGACCATTCCATCTTGATCCATCCCATATTGTGATAGCCAAATCTTTCTTTTCCCCAATAAAGAAGCAAGCTATATCCAAGAATATCTCCTGCTCTTCTTCATCCAGTGCATCATAGCTTACTCTCAGCTTCTGTTTAATGTTCTCAGGCAATATTCTGGAGATCTTTTGCAACTGAGACTTCCAATAATCCTTGGACTTGCCATAAAGATGCCCTCCGAGGATCTTGAGTGACAAAGGTAACCCATTGCAAGCATTTAAGAACTGTTCAACTAGATCTTCAAAACCATGGGTTGAGCAAGGCTGTAAGAAAGCATGCCAGCAGAAAATCTGCCTTGCACAGGATCGATCCAAACCTCTCATTTTATAGATGGAGGTTATTCCGGAGCAAGTAAGGACTCCCATGTCCCGTGTAGTGACAATAATCAAGCTTCCTGCTCCAAGGTTGGCCTTTGCCGGCAACAGAGCATCTATTTGGTCCATATGATCAATGTCATCCAAAACAATAAGCACGCGAATGAATCTCAGGCGATATGCCAGCACTCCCTTGCCTTCACTAATACTGTCAAATGTCAAACCTGTGACATGCAGCAGGTCCTCCAGCATTTTTTTCTGCAAGTTATGCAGCATATTTTTGGCTGCAGCATCTCTGACATCAAAAATAAAACTGGACCCATGGAAAGATGAGGATTTCCTATTGTAAAAATCTTTTGCTAGAGTGGTTTTACCACACCCGCCCATGCCCACAATCCCCACAATTTTGACATTCTCCTTATTCTCTATGGATTGAAATGCAACCTCCTCAAAGTCTGCTACAGTTTCATCCAAACCAACTGGATGTTTTGCCACCTCTAATGGGACGTTTTTAACCACTTCCAATACAACATTCACAATATTCTTTAACAGTCTCCCCTCGTCACTAAACATTTAAAACAAAATGAATCAAACTCTATTAACCAGGAATTTTTCAAAAAACTGATCATAGAAGCAATCCAGATATACAATTGTGAGAAATTAAATTCTTGATACCTACTTATTAAGCTTGTTGAGCTCCCAGCCACTATGGAATGAAACATTATGCAGATCATTCTTCCATTGCTCGAGCTGAAGGGAGCTGTATCTGCCACTTTTCTCATGTTCTGCAAATGAGCTAGAATAGATTGAGCATCCTTTCCCGACCCATCTGAGGTCACAAGGCTGGACATCATAGAAAATAGGAATAATATTGGTGCCAGTTTTGAGCATAAAGGACAGCTCGGCCAAACACCAGGGTGATTGTGCATACTTCTTGGAAAATATGGCGATATTAAGTTAAGCACTACGCATTGCATACTGTATGGCCGCTGGTAAGAAATCCCCCAGTTGAAGCTCTTCTTTATCCAGAAAAGCTCCTAGTCCCATGCAATCAAGTGTATGGTAGATGCTGCTGGCAATTGTGCGTTTAGTATCAACACCACGATGGTTAATGAATACATCGTAGGCACGCATTGTTGATGATGATGTGGTTGCAGAGGATGCAGCTCTCTCAAAGCCATTTATAATCTCATTCTCTTCTTCCCAACCTCCAAATGAAATACTCTTCATGTTGAAAAAAACGGTTGAGCTGTTGCTTCCACTGGACAGACCATTATTTATAAAGATAAATGAGCATAACAAAGACTATTTTTAAACATGAAAGTTAATAATAAATTTATTCCAAGTCAAATGTGTTGGCACAAGTATATTTAAACAGCAAACTTTTAGGCTGTTATCCACCATTTTCCTACATAGAAATAGGAGCACAAGTGTATATTCATATCTGTTTGTGTGGGATATGAATCCGGTTTCATTTTTCAACTGGAGGTTTGAATCTTGATGGATGGCTGAATTAAAGAACATATCATCACTCTCACCCGTTTAAATTAATAACAATTTTACAGTTTATATTTATTAAAAACAAATAATAAAAATTAAAAACAAAATAGATGTGAAAAATATAGGTATATACATAATGTGCATTTAGATTTTTCATTTGAGTGACAACTCATCTAAAACCAGGAATCTCAAGTCCTTTTCACGTGGTTGCTTGCAACAGCGTTGAAAACTAATTTACATTGATTTGCTCAAGTTTAATTTGAAAAGAAGCATCAAAATTAATAACAATAACAATAGAGTGATTGATTCCTTACGCAATGGAAATATATTCACAAGTTGGAGGTCAACACTAAAAAATGATATGCGACTCAAAACTAATAATAATTATATATCATGTGAAGGCATCTACATTTGGAAAAATAGTCTTCCATATAATCGAGTATTTAGAAGAAAATATTCTCCTACCTCAATCATTTTGAAAAAATAATAATAGGATGGTATACAAGTTTATGTATTTATTTAAATTTAGATTTAATTTAAATTTAATTAAGTAATTTATATATAAATTACATTTAAAATGGTTGTAATTTGTAAAGCAATTTTTATACAATTTGGTTTGATAAAAAGTTGATTGTTGTTGATTAGTTTGAGTGATATGATAAAAGATTTGTAATTAGAATATGATTGTGGATTTGTTATGAAAAGGCTAAGATGAGTCTACATAGAATGTTTTGTTGTCATGGATTGGGTTGCATCATGTGGCCTAGACTTTGACTAGGCCACATTGTGTGATCTAGTCTAGATGGTGAGATTGGGTCCTCTACTAAGAGTAACCTATTTGTGTTTTCTTTGATGTCTATCTTATTGAGTTCGATCATGCTTAAATCACATAGAGGCTTGCTTTCAAATTAAAGAACGACCCTTAGCTTATCACAATGGTAGTCAAGTCCCCTGTAAATTAAGTTTCATGTAAATGCCAAGAATGTAATGTGAATATAGATTTGGTGTAATTGGTGAACTAGCATAATGCCTAAATGTGTAGTCTTGCGTTAAATTCTCTTGAATCAAATATTCTATGTGTGATTCTTTCTCATGATTATTCTCCTCGTTTTAAATGACCTATGTATGTCTTCAATACATGATCATGGTGGTTAATTTAAAATATTTTAAATATGGGCCAATGAGGTAAGAACTAGTTTTTCTTGAAGATTCATATTTGGCTTTGAAAGGAAAATTATGAATTTGGAAAGTAGCTTAGACTCAATTATGCTATGTAGCCTAGTCTTGTGTGGTAAAAATTTATGGAATGTATTGTGGTGATGGTTGAAGTGATGATGTAAAGCCAACTTCTTTTGCAATCTTAATCCCACTTTTGAGACCTATTGTTGAGATTACTAATATGATTGGCTTATGTGAACTAATGCAACAGATTCCCTAATTACTCCCTTGATGCAGTCGATCATTTTCAATTCAGCTCATCCATATGCCAAACAATTTTATAGTACATTATTTTGGATGTGCAATGCCAAACCCAAGTATGATGTGTTCTCCTTTTTCTTCTTTTCTTTCACTATGAATTTATTTAGGTTATTGACTATTTAGTGATGAATCTAAATCAATCATGAATTCTAGACATGGTGATAATTTAGCTAAGAAACCAATCTAGTACTTGAACATAGTTGATGTGTGAAAATATGAACTTCAATCCTGACAAACAACCCAATTTTTTTTAGGTTGATGTGATAAGAGTTTGTTGACTTAGATTAATGAATTAAGATGATTATATGTTTACATTATGCTTGCAATATGATTGAACATTGTGCTTTGACTATATATTACATTATTTGGTGTTTTTGATTGAGTGTCTGGAAAGGAAATAATCCAAGTTCTTTGAATAAAAGTGTGTTGAATTGATTTGAGAATAATTATATCAAGTGAAAGATGAGTATTTTGAAAAGAAACCTTCTACATAATTTACCTATTAAAAATAAAATCTTCTCTTGATTAGCAATGCTTATTTTAAAAACAACAATAACATACTTACATATAGGTATTAGCAAAAGTAGCCTTCCATTTAATATTGTAATGTTGAAATTAGGATACACATACTATTTTTCATTTAGTTTCATGCTCATTTTATGGGAATGCCCTAATATAATAATATATCAACAAGTGACATACTTTTGTGTTAAGTTTATTTTATAGTTTGATCCTTACCTACATTCGTTTTCTTTATTTACATAATTTTCCATAAATTGACTATCTATCTACCATCACTACACCCTCATTTGCACTTATTTCTAAATAATCACCCCTACCTCAAAATCATTATCTTATCCTCGAGGTTCATTTATGTGTAGCTCAAGATTGACTTGGTTCAATCCAAGCCATGTATGAATGATCTTGAAATTCAAATAATTAGATAAAAGTATTAACTTTACAACCTCAATCCACTAGCCATTATAAGATGACTTAACACATGTCTATGTGATATATTATAACATGGCATGGTACTTAAAGACAAAATATGCACACGATTTCATAGAGGGAGATCACAGATGATTGGAAGGACAAATCATTAGAACACACCTTTTTTTTTTTGATACGTAAGTTGTGGGACGATGGACCCACTCCCTTTATTAAAATATAAGAAAGAGATACAATGCTCTGCCAAGCAGATAAGAAAGAACATAAGAACAGAATAAAAGAAGAGAATTCAGAAGAACCCTGCAGATGAGCAAAGAACGAGGAGAAGGAATCAGCTAGCAAACCAAGGCATCAAAAGAAATAGACTAAAATAGGGGAGAGGACCCAATACCTGAGCATGTTCCAATAGTTATTATAGTAGTTGTTTATATAATGCCCAATATTTTTATAAATATTAGACCAATAGTTGTGACTTTAAAGTTGTTAGTGTTGATGATGACAACCCATAATTAAACAAAATGTATTCCTTTGATCTAAAAAGCAACCAATCATGTGATTCCACATCAGCGCTCAATAAAACATGTTGTGAATGCACAAGTATTGGTCTCACTTTTTTTTTGGGTTTTTTTGGACACCTTGAAAAAAAGCATGCTTATGTGGCATCATATTTGATAATGTGGCCTTGAAACCTTAGTTATAAGTAGGGGACTTGCCAAATAAGCTGCTGTAAAAAATTGGGAGTGATTTGAAATTTCCACGTAAGATAATTATAAACGTGAAGTTAGGGTGCACAACTACTGGGTCCTCTCCCCTAACAACCAACAACCCAAAGCCGAAGCCCTTCGCTTGTTGCGAAGGAGGGGGGTCTCCAAAGTTCGTTGAGAGCCCACCTCAACCACCTCCAGACCTTCAATACGGAGCTTTTCAGCGATGGATGTCCTTCCAACCTTACGTTTGGACCCACAATCTGGTTTTAACTTTCGGCAAAGAGATTGAGAGAGCCCAAGTTTTCGTGGTGGATCCAAAGTGAAGTCATCAAAAAATCCCGATTATGATCTTCCAGATCATCCATGAAGGGAAAGGTGCCCTCAGATTCAGAGCCAGCATCCTCTTCCTCCACAGGGGAATCAAGGGAGCAATCAGGCACGGGAACAATCGGAGGGGATATGGGCGGACACAGGCAGCTCTGAATTCAACCCAGGGTCCTGCGAAGGTTCAAAGAACATACCATGATTCCGCCAAATAAATTCAGTATCCGGAGAACCTTCCTTCGGAACCCACCTCTTCAGGCACACATTCCTCGCCCCAGCCAGACGTTGAAGGGGGCAAGCATCAATTATGTGTCCCAGCTTGTCGCAACAGAAACCCCAGAAAGGCAAGCCCTCATAATTTAAAAATTGTGTCCAATCACCATGAGAAGAATGGATCCGGATGGAATGTGAGAGAGGCCTAGAAATGTCAACCAAAGCACGAACCCTGTAGAATCTGCGATCAGAGGCCACAGATGCAGGGTCGAGCTTGACAAAGCACCCCACCTGGTTGATCAATAAGCTTAGCAAATCCACATTGCGCAAAACCCAGGGAAGATTATACAAATGAATCCAAACAGGAATGCGAGTGATCTTGGTTGTGGCCGGATCAAAGAAAGGCGACCATGGGGAGATAAAGAGGCCGGAATGCCCGAAGAACCATGGCCCATTCTATGGAACAAAATCACAATCCTCCACCGAACAAAAAGTAATCAGAAAAAAACCAAAATCAAGAGATTCTACAGCAGGGGTAGGCATATTACTCCACGCGCATTTAGTCCATTCGAGGATGGAGGCCACCGGCGGACGCTTGTGCAGGCATCTAATAACCACAGAGTGAGCGTCGAAATCCCCAGCAACAACATCGATACAACCATCAGAAATGTTGAAGTCCACAGGCTCCTCGGAGAAGACCACATCAGAATCCCCAAATGAAAACCGATCGGTTCCACGTTGAGCGTCATTATCCAGAATCTTGGTGATAGGCGAGTTTGGAGAAACTGAAGGGCGTGACAAGCTAGGGTTAGCAGGTTGGGAATGAACCCTACAAAAATCCGTGCATTCATGATAGGGGTTCGATTTGTTTTTGCAGTCGAAGTCAGAAATGAACGAAGCCACGTCAGGGAGCGCCCCACCAGACTTTGCTGCCAGAGGGTCGAGGTCCTGTGAGGTAGAGATGCGAGCAGTGGGTGAGGAAGGAAAATCCAGTGAAGCCCCAGAACGGAGGGCATAACGTTTTCGTCTTTCCCCAAACGCAGCCTGTCGACCACCCCGCTTCGAGCTAGGAGGTCGCTGATTCTTCTCCTTCACGTCCGTCTGAGCAGCATCCTGACAGCCAACGTCGTTCGTAGTCCCCTGAGTGCCCTCAACTCCATTCGTTTCGGGAGAGCCCGTGCACATTTTCGCTCGCTTTTTTTTTTGTTCAATCACCTATACTTCCATTAGAGCACACTTTAATTTCTAAATAACGATAAATAATTAGATCCACATCATCATATATTTCATCTACATATTTATGTATGTTATATGTAGTATCATTCATTAATCTGTTCTATTAAGAGGTTTGACTTAGGAGAATTTATTCATCTATTGAGTCAAAAGAATCCTAAATTATTTTCTTAGACACCACCTTAACACGTTCTTACTATCTAATTTTTAAGTACATATTATGTTAGTTTAATTTAATACAATATAGATAAAATCAATTTAGTAGATCAAGGTTGTGACACTTGGAAATGAATTGTAAAGTTTTTTGATATGACATAGGACTTTAGATAGCGATCATATAATGATACTTAGTTATTTGATAAGGATGATATAATGACAATGATAATGCTTGTGTTGAGAAGCATGAAGAACATCATGTCAACGACCATGATACATATATAATTAAACAATTTTTGTTCTCTTACAAGATAATTACTTATTGATGTACTCAAGAACACACATTCTCCTCAACAATTGACCGTTCTTTTGCATAAGACATTAGTGGATGATCCATTTGGCACATATATCGTTCATGGAATTGGCTTCTTGTTGGATTTTCTAATGTTGTATACTTACATCCTTTATCTTCTTCCACACCTCCTCACACTATAACTACCCTAAAACATTACGCTATTCAATAGTTTTATTCTTTACCTCTACTTTCCATACATCTTTTATGAATTAGCCACCACTTTGTTTAAAGAAATCACATCAATGTCAACTTAAAAATAATCATGAATGACTTGACTAAGTGTGCCCAAAGGAGCAATAAGGTAACCAATGACTATGCTATTCATTTTCAACTATTATATGATAAATTTAAGCATTAATTTTATGATGATGAGTTCAAACATATAATTTCTTGAAGTTTTCTTCCTATAATTAGGAATAATGTACACTTAAGTTGCTTAGAATGCTTATAATGTTTCAAATTTTACAAAAAAAATGTTTCTAAGAAATTTTCAATTTTCTTTAGAGCCTTTGAGCATTAAGCTTCAAATTTTATTGATTTAAAATTTAATTAATCTTACTTATATTCATACATTGGATCCTAGCAAATTTCCCCCAAGATTTATAATGAGCAAACATATTGTAATTATTAGAATCAAGGGACATTAGACTCAATCTTGAATGGGTTTGAATCATAAGATAGAAGATCTCGTTGACAATAGTTCAATTCATAATGAAGGAATTAGTGATAATGGAAACCATTTTTTTGCACATCCAGATCAAAACTTACAAATGTATTACAACCCATTCCCTAGAGATGCGAATAATGTGGAGACACAAGTCTCAATTGCTATTGACCATGATACTTTAGATGGCCATTATATTGATTCGCATACTATATTACACAAATTCCTTTGTCGAAATGATACATTCTAAAGATAGGTCTTCTTTCTCACATGTATTTCCAAGTAAAAGCACAAAGTTGTTTCACACTTTTGGCCAATAAAATAGTTTTGAGTGGAATTTTTTTTCCTTAAATATTTTCGAGCGAAATAGTTTCACCACAAATCACATAGCATCTATGTGACACATATAGTTTCAAGTGAGAGAGTTTCACTTGAAACCATTAAATGTTTTTGTCAATTATAATTTTGAAATGAGGTGCAATTTACATATAAGTTTTTGAGTGAAACCCTTTCGGTTGAGAAGGTTTTGGTCAAAACACCCTCGTTTGAAACTATTTATGTGATAGCTTAACTTCTCTTTTGGGGTAAATTTAGAAGAAAAAAAAATCAACTTCAACTCTAGATTTCTCCAACTAGATGTACTTTCATGAAATTTTGAAGATACCCTTTGTAGAGCTCAAAGTTTAGAATCCATTTTTTTTAATATTTTAATTAGTTTTATTATGATGTTTTAAATTTTTATTATAATTTTTTACACCAAACACGAGGTTGATTATAATTTTTTAAAAATATTAAAACATATTTATTTATTTTTTAAATATACAATGCACTCTCAAAGAGGCTATTTTTTAAATCATAAAAAGTTTAGACAATATTGACATCCCATGAAAATTATAGTGTTTTAATTAAATTTGAATTTAAAGAATTATAAGAAATAAATATTCATAAAAATTTTAAAAAAATCCATACACTAAATTTTCAAGTAATCTATGTGGAGAAAAAGAATCAAAGAAAGAAATTGTTTTATTTTGTGACTTTCCACCAATCTCACCTTTTTCAAAAAGTTTCACCAATTAAAAGTATTTTTTTAAATTTATAAAAAAATATTTAGCTAATATTTAAAAAACTTAAAAAAATATAAATAGAAATTGTATTAAGAGTTCTACATTTCATTAGTTTACATCATTTTAAAATTCAAAACATAAATATCACTTTTTCATGGTCAAAGTTAAAAAATTGTAGTTGTGTTGACCATTTCCTTTATAAAATCATGGAGGACATCCTTATAAATGCTAAAAGTTAATAAAACATATGCATTAAAGTGTTCTTAGATTCAAACAAAAAAACAATAAATATTTCAATATTTGGAGGAAGAATGAAGGCGTCGTTGTGTTGCATGCGGGAGATGGCTCGCGGCCTGTGAAGGCCACAATGCATGGTGGCTGATCCTCCTTGCATGTCCGCCGCTTGATGCCCTCTATGTTTGCTACCATTTGATCAGTAGTAGGGTGGGTTTTTGCTGTGCTTTGGGGGGGAGTTTAGTTTTTCCTGTAGTTTTCCTTCTTTCTGCTACTTTTGGGTGCCACGGCATCCACTGGACCTCTCTTTGGCTGCATGGGTTGTGGGGTGTGGGCTTGCGTGTGGGGTAGTCTCCTTGTTGGTTTTCGCTTTGCAGGATCGATGGAGTGGGGTTTTGAAGCGTCGAGGCTTTGGTGTGTGGTGGTGTTTGGGTAGGGCTGCCGGGTGTGGCTCTCATGGCTAACGCTGGGTTGGATGAGGTGTTGAAAGGAGATGCTATGACAGAGGTAGGGGATGAGGTTCCCATTTCATCTTCTCCTCACATGGGCCTATCTAGGATCAGAGGTTTTAAAGTACAGAAGGTTAATGGCTACTTGGAAAGGGCTCAAGTGTGCCCAGTGGTGGTGATTCAAAGGGAAGCGATTGTAGAGGATTTAGAATATTATAGCAAACATGTCTTGATCTGCAAGTTTTTGGGGATGAGGGTTTCTCTTCCATTCCTCGAGCCATGGATTCAGAAGACTTGGAATCTAGAGGGGGATTTCGAGATTTTGTTAGCTACGAATAATTTCTTCTTGGTGGTTTTTTCAAGCATTTCAGATTGAAATAAGGCTTTTGAGGGTGGCCCATACTTTTACAACCAGGTGGGATTGTTCATTAAACCATGGCATGCGGGTTTTAACTCGGCGAAGGAACTACCATCCAAGGTCCCGGTATGGTGCGCCTCCCTTGGCTGCCACTTGAATGTTGGAGGAATGACATTTTGCAGTCAATTGCCATGGCGCTGGGAAAACCGATTGGTCCCTCACAACAGACTCTGGAGAAGAGGATATTTTCCTATGCTCATGTTTGTGTGGAGATTGACTTGAGCTAGCCTTTGCCTGATTCTATTGATTTGACAGTGGGATCTAGTTCATGGACGCAACCGCTTGATTACAAAACTCTGCCATTTAGATGTCGTTTATGCCAAGAGTATGGGCACCTTCAGAGAAGGTGTCCATGAGCTACTGGAGTGGGAAATTCAAGGAATGGGATGGCTCCATCAAATTCAAGATCTGAAAAGGGCAAGGGGCCCATGCAGGGGGTGACTCCGGACAAAGATGGTTTTGTGCCTATTAAGCCACGAAATAAAGGTCGCGGGCAAAAGAGGACTTTTCAGGACCACCAGGAGGAGGGAGTATCCAATAGGTTTGATGCGTTGAATGAGTTAGTTCACGAGGAGGGGGTATTTCCTGACATGCATGTGGATGCTACCCCCATTACTTCTCATAATCCTGAGACTATGACTCTTTCGTCTTCGGATTTCGGACCTATGGAGGCTCTTAGGGAAGCAAAGGATTCTTTTGTTCCTTCCCCTGAAGTTGGGCTTGGGGATTCGTGTGTGGCGGTTGGTACTTCTTTGGCCTCTGAAGATGTAGGGGCATGCTCTGTTGGAGGTTCGGGTTCTAGAGGCTCTGGCAAGAGTAAAGCTTCTACTACCTCCCACATTTTGGGTGTGCATCAAAAGTCCTTGAAAAAGAGTGCTCCTAACAAGCCCTAAAAGGTGGGTAGGAAGAAGGATCAGGAGAAAGTTAAGTTGGCTAGTGAGACATTGGTTGAATCTGTATTAATGAAGACCTTGGATACTCACTTCTCTCAACCTTCACGATGATCGTTCTTTCATGGAATGTGAGGGGTATGAATAGCATCCCTAGACAAAAGGCTATTTGGGACTTAGTCCATGCTCATTCTCCAGATATGGTTTTTCTTCAAGAGACAAAGTTATCTATTGATAGCATGATGCAGAGTGCTTCTAAGCTTTGGAATAGAGGTCTATGTCAGTGTGTGGGTGCGTAGGTGAGCTCAGGAGGTCTTGCTTGTTTCTGGGATCCTCAGCGAATCTCTCCTATTTGGTGGATCTCCAGTAGGTTCTCCATTTCTCTTGTTGCGAGGAGTTTGGAGACGGGGGAAAGAGTCCTTCTGTCCAATATTTATGCTCCAACAAATGTCCCTGGTAAGATTCTTTTGTGGTCTCATATAAATTTTTTGAGATGTTTGGATCCCTTTCTTCCCTGGATTATGGTTGGTGATTTCAATGCAATTGTCTCTCTCGAGGAGAAAAGGGGGGGAGTGCCCCATTTGGACCCCTCATTTGACCTTCTTAGGGAGAATTTGGCTCGGCTTCGGCTCGTGGATATCAAACCTTCGAATGGGATGTTTACTTGGAATAATAGGAGGCTTGGGGATGAAGCTATTTCTGAACGATTAGATAGATTTCTTGTGTCCAGTTTTTGGGTTAGTGATAAGTGGTTGACAAGCTTTGAAATCTTAGAATAGCAGGGATCAGACCATTGGCCAATCAAGTTCTCTACCCATCTAGCCGGGGGCTCTAAAAAACCGTCTTTTAAATTTCAGCTTATGTGGCTCAGGGAGATAGGTATTTTTGAATTAGTTTCGAAATGGTGGATTGAAGGTTGACCAGCTTTTGGTATGGCTATGTATACCTTTATGAAGAGGCTTCAATATGTGAAGTATAAGCTAAAGCATTGGAATAAGCATCAGTTTTAATGTGTTTCAACAAAAAAGGGTTGCCCAGGTGTGCTTGGATACTATTACCAAGCAAATTAGGGAGCATGGTTTTGATGCAACCTTGAGAAAGTTAGAGGATGTTTCCATCAAAGAACTTGAGGAATGGGAGCTTCGTGAGGAAACGTTTTGGAAACAGAAGGCTCGTATTGATTGGCTTCAAGAAGGGGACAGGAATACCTCTTTCTTCCATAACTCGGTAAAGGCTAGAAGACAGGGTAACATCATCTCTTCTCTCCGCTCTCCTGAGGGATATGCTCTTTCTTCCTCTTTGGACATCTCTAATGAGGTGGTTCGCTTTTTCTCTAATCTCTTTTCTGAAGATACCCCACCTGCCAATGAGGAGGAGGAATTTATTTTGGCTTGCATTCCCCCTCTCGTGACTATGGAAATGAATGCCTCTCTTCTCCAGCCTATTTCTTTAAAGGAGTTAGAGGATGTGGTGTTTCAACTAAAAAAGGGGAAGGCTCCCGGTCCGGATGGGTTTCCAGCCGAGTTCTTTCAGGAATTTTGGGAAGTGATCAATCTCGACTTGTTGGAGGTCATGCAGGAATCTTTAAGGAACAAGCAAATGTTGAGAGCCATGAATGCCATGCTCCTTGCCCTTATTCCAAAACGTGAGGGTGTCGACTCTTTGGATCTTTTTCGTCTAATTGCCTTGTGTAATGTGGTGTATAAAATCATTACGAAACTAATTGTTGAATGCCTAAAGCCCTAGTTGGATAAGCTAATCTCAGAGGAACAAGGGGGCTTCATTGCGGGTAGACAGATTTTGGATGGAGTTGTTATTGCGACAGAGACTATTCATTCCATGGCCTCTTCGAAGGAAAAGGCTATGTTCATAAAGTTGGACATGGCTAAGGCTTATGACAGAGTTAAATGGAGTTTTCTTATCAAAATGCTTGGAGCCTTTGGGTTCAGTAGCGAGTGGATTGATTGGTTCATGAGTTGTGTGAAGATGCCCTCCTTTTCTATCCTCATAAATGGAGAGTCCTCTGATCTGTTTGGTGCTTCTAGAGGTCTTCGACAGGGGGATCCCTTATCCCCATATCTGTTCATTTTGATGGCTGAAGGGTTGGGAAGGTTCATCAAGTCCCAGGTTGCATCTGGGCTCATTCAAGGATGGAAATGGAACACCTCCCTCTCTCCCCAAACCCATCTTCAGTTTGTAGATGACTCAGCCTTGATGGGTGTTGCTAAGGTGGCTGAAGCAACTGCTTTTCATCAGACTTTGGATTGTTACCTGGCTGCCTCAGGATAAAGAATTAATGAAAGTAAGTCTGCATTTATTTCTTTAATACCCCCAAGCTTATACAACAACGTATTTCTAGGATCTTAAGGATTCAGACGGGGAAGCTTCCCTTTACCTATTTGGGTATTCCTCTGGATCTGCGCCCACCTCCCAGGCATTTTTGGCAGGAAGTGATTGATAAATTTCGAGGTCTGGTCTGTCATTGGACCTATAGATGGTTATCTACAGCTGGAAGAATCACGTTGTTGAAGTTTGTAGTGCAGGCTCTTCCTATATATAGGTGTTTTGTGATGACTGCTCCCTCAAGCTTCATCAAGGATTTTGAGGGGCTTTGTAGGCAGTTTCTTTGGTCAGGTAATCTCCTCTCAAGGAAGTGGAGATTAATTAAATGGGAAGCTGTTTGTCGCTCGAAGCATGATGGTGGTCTACGATTGCGTAGAGCGGATTGGAATGGGAAAGCTTTGGCTGTTAAGTTGTATTGGAGGTGGTGTGCACACCAGCATCAGACCTGGGCTAAGATCCTTACCTTCAAGTATCTTGGGGATGTGGATGGCGCTGAGGTTTCTCGCTTCAGTCTTTTGGGGAAAGGCTCTATGATCTGGGAAACTCTTAAGAGGGGAGCTCCGCTGGTTAAACAAGGCCTCTTTTGGATCTGCAATAGAGGGTTTGATGCTCTCTTTCGGCATGACTCTTGGGATGGCTTTCCGCCTATCCTTTCCTCACATCCTCACTTGGGGAATTTATGTAGGATTTTTTTCCAGGCTAGTTGGAGCAGAGTGATGGACTTCAAAGTCCCTCAGGCCCTGGGGCAGACTATCATTTATCAGTGGAAGGATATGGAGGAGTGGCCCATGGGTGGTTCTTTGGAGGATAGGAGAGTGTTGTCCTCCATTTTAGCTGATAGAGTGTGTAGTTCTCTTCCAGAGAGGGATGTGCTGTCCTGGGGTCCAAATCCTAAAGGGAAGTACTCGGTTGCTTCAGGGTATTGTGCTCTTGGCAGACAGGCTTTAGGCAGTGCTAAAGTTCCTTGGTGGAAAAACATTTGGAATAAATTCTCCTGGCCAAAATGCAATTTTTTCTCTTGGCTAGTGGTGTATGGGAGGTGTATGACTTGGGACAACCTTTGCAAGTGGCACTTCCAAGGCCCCTCATTATGTTTCCTTTGTCTGAAGGATTTTGAGACCATTTCTCATATTTTCTTTCAGTGCCCCTTTGCTAGGACTATTTGGCATTTTTGGTGGGGGGCATGGAATTTGCAATGTAGACATCCTTCTTCTCTTGGTGAGCTCTGGCAGAATTTTGGGCCTATTCCGATGAAGACCTCATTTTTCCACATAGCCTGGCCTATTGGTCCTAGTCTAATTATTTGGCAGATCTGGTTGGAGCATAACCGAAGGATCTTTCTGGACGGGAAGTTACTAGTGGGCCAAGTTTGGGCTCGCATTCTTGGGGCTTTGCAAGAGACTTTGCATGCTAAATGTGATTTTTCAGTACAGGTGGACCCTAGGGATACTAGGGTAATTCGTAATCTGGAGATCTCTGTTGGGAGTGTTGGAAGGCACAAGGTTGGGCGTGGCAGGTGCTCTAGAGGGAAGATCTTTAGGGGAGGGCATTGGATGCTTCCTCCCATTGGGGTCTTGAAAATCAACACTAATGGTTCTGCAAGAGGTAATCCTGGGCACGCTGGTGTTGGTGGGGTGGGCAGAGATAGTCTTGGGGTGGTTGTGTTCTTTTTCTCAAAGTATAAGGGGCAGCACTCTAATAACCTCATGGAGGCTTTGGCAATTCTTTCGGCTTTGAAGAGGGCATATGCTCTCGGATGGAAACAAATTATTTGTGAGTCTGATTCTCAAGTGGTAGTTGACCTGATAAATAGACGACAGTTTGAGGATGTTAGTTGGCAAATTGCAATGGTGGCCAAACAAATCACTAGCCTTGGAGATTTATTGGATTTTGTCACCTTCTACCATATCCCTCGGGAATGGAATAAGGTGGCTGATGGGTTGGCTAAATGGGCTTCTGAGAAGAATGGGACTTGGTTGGTGGATGATTGGGATAGTTTACCGATGGACCTTGCCCAGGATTTGGAGGGCTGGGTGACTAAGGATGTGAAATGTTGCATTAATGTTTCTTGATCTCTTGTTCGCTTCTTGGCCCTGTCGGGCTTTCTTTTGCTTAATGCTTTGTACTTCTCTTGTTGATTAATAAAAATTTTTACCCTCTTTTTATTAAAAAAAAAAAGATTCAAACAAAATGAATCCAAATTCTTATGTCCATTTTGGTGTTTCCTTAAAGATGTCTAATGGATTATTAACTCATACTTAGAGATGCATTATTTTACCTCTTAAGGTTTGACCTAAGGAAGTACATATATTATGTCATTGTATTATTTATTTTAATAAATGTGTTCTAATACTTGGTAAATCTTGGTCGGAACACTTAAGAGTTGTATCTTAAATTGTGCATCAATGTGTATTTTTTCATGAAGGTAGAGTTGTAAAAATTACATGAGATTCATATTAGATCCTCTTGTATAGTTAAGCCATTTTACTTTGGATACTTACATTCCTACTCCTAATGAAGTTATATATGAGTGAAATATCATCATGGGGTATGTCAAAGATAACTAGAAACACAAAAGGAATAAAAACACAAAAGATGGTAAATAATCAAGCTAAGCACATTCCATCCTTTATTCCACTAAAGAAGAATGAATAACTAGTGTTGTGAAACCTAATTTGTCATGTTAAGAATAATACTACATGTATTCCAAAGAATAATGTTGTGAAAAAAATTCCAAATCATTCTACACAACCACCTCCAAATATTTAATGAAACTAGCTCTAAAGAAATGAAAACTTAATGTTCCACCTATTGATATTGTGTTTATAAAGAGTACAAATTCATATTGAGAAAAAAACACATGTGATTGAAAAACAAGTCACATAATTGTAATTCATCATTTATGTTATCTCTTGCCTTGTCTTGGTGATGCAAGACCCCATGCATGTGTACCTCATTCTATTGCTTGGTTTTAAGTTTTGGTATCGATGTCATACTTATTGATGATGCTCTTTGTATTTCCATCAAGGTGTTTGTATCATGTACTTTAGACTCACATGCATTGACTTTTATATGTTCTAATTTTACAATGTTTTCATCTTTATTATTTCCACTATGATGTGATTATGTTATATTAATTGGGTTTAGCATTGTGATTAGGTATTATGCATCTATATATGTAAATCATATTGTGCTAGATGTAGATATTAATATCATTTTTTAATATATGCATGTGTATCTCATTTTATTGCTTGGGTTTAAGTTTTGGTATTGATTCCATACTTATTAACAATGTTATTTGTATTTCCATCAAGATGTATGTATCACACACTTTAGACTCACATGTGTGGACTTTTATATGTTTGAAATTTACAATGTTTTCATCTTTACAATTTCCATTATGATATGCAATTATATTATATTCATTGGGTTTAAAACATTGTGAATATGTATTATGCATCTATATATCTACATCATACTAGTGCTAGATGTAATTATTAATATCATTTTTTAATATTATTTTATTGGTTGCTATTTACTATGCTTTTATTATCTAGTGTTGTATAAATATGTCTGATGTTTTAATTGAGTGTGTAGGAAAATGTTTCCCAATAGTAATTCCAGAGATGGTTGGCTTGGGTAAAAGGGTATCTTCTTATTCCTATCTCACTTAATCTCAAGTTATGAGATGAGTCTTGTGTGGTCTGGTGAGCTTAGATATGAATTGTTCAAGTTTGGATTTTTTAGTCTTGTGACTACTTATTTAATATGTTTGTGTATTTTATGTAAGTTGTTCATCTTCTGTAGTTAATAGTATTTAATCATTTTCTATAATTCTTTGAGTGCTTGCAAAATAACTTTATACTAGTATTGGATATTGTATATTTTCCAGTACCTCATAATATGTTTAGAATTACTTGAGTGCAAAGAATTTGTACTATTTTAGACATTATTATATATCTATGTGAATATATTATCTAAGTTCTTGCATTTCCCGGTATAATAAAGAATTCAAAGACTCAAGCAATCTTAAAAGGAAAGGTTGTATTAGTGAAAAAAATGTCTCGTGGTATTAATTTAATTGATTCTCCTTCAAAAAGAAATGCAAAAAGTTTATTATTTGAAAATATCTATTTTGAAAGTGTAATTCCATAATTTAAGAAAGAGAATAGTCCATTTGAAAGTATTAAATTTTTACTTGTAATTTTGGCTTGTATTTTTCTATGCTCATCTTGATTTCTTGGAGCTTGAAATTGATTGGAAGGATTTCAAGTTTAATTGCTTTCTTGGTATTGTAGTAAAGACATTGTAGATTATGGATTGCAAATTGAGAAGTGGAGCATCTTCAATCAACCCTCTCTATTTTTTTTGGATCGAAGGTAAGTGTTCTTCAATTCCATGCTTATGCTTGTATTTTGTATGCTTTGGCCATGACTACCTTATGTGGTTGCATATGTAATTCTATTTTTAAGATCATGTGAGTGGGGGATTGTTAAATTATGTGGAATTAATTTAACAATCTCAAGTTTCAAATTTTTAAATTTTATGCTAAAATTATGGTTTTTTTTTTTTCAAAATTGTATGTGATTAGAAAATGTTTTGTGTGTCCTTTCATTCAAAAGGGTGTCTTTAAAAATTAAAATTTTAGTTTGAAATTTTGGTGGTGTTTGAGCTTCCCCCCATTGACTTTTAAAAATTTGTGAGTTTGATTGTGTTTCAAAAAAATAAAAAATTGTATTCCAATTTTTTTTGTTATATATTTTATAGGAATAAAATGTCTTGTAGAAATAAGATAGGAAATCATATGGCCATAGGTGTGCTATGCTAGGACCTCATTTTTCATTCCATGCCCTTATTGGGTTTCTGTTTATATGGCCTTAGGATGAAAGGAATCTAAGTCTTGATGGAGTGGACTCTCACACCCATCCATTTGTGATGTAAACAATGAAGTGGTGAGGTAATGAGAAATTAATAATTAAAATGAATGGTCTTACACATTTTAACACATCAACAAGATTAGCTCATGAGTTCATTTATATGTGTCCATATGAATACGTTGTATGACCATGCAATACATTAGACTAATCCTTGATATTGATTTAATGTCATTGAGGATCTACATTGGTTGGAGACATACTCAACCTTCTCACAATAGTTTGAGAAATTTTATGTTGACATGCCATCATTGTACCTATGATATTTTTCTTTCTTGTGAGTCACATGGTGAATCTAATGGGTGCTTGTGATTTTAATTGTGTTTGTGTTGGTTAGAGTGGTGTTTTTCAATATCATGTTATTGAAATCCTTGTATGACATGTTTTGGTATTTTTTTACTTTAGGGTATGTGCAGGATCATGATGGGCCAAAAAGTAGCAAATGAGAAAAAAATCACGTTTTGGATCGACTCAAAAACACGGAAATGTCGAGTTGAATTTTCTAGGTTCGGGTGTTAGTACATTTAGCCGAACCAAATCCCAAACCTAGTTTCTACAAATCGGGTATCCAATTTGTGGAAACATTATTTAAAAGCCAACTGACTCTTATAACTTCATTTCTCACTGTTTGCACGCAGGCGCACAAGGAAAAGCGAAAATCCAATATCTGCTTCTATCAAATTTCTGATTTCAAAGGTGAGTATTTGGTTTTTTAAATGTTGTAATCGATTTTTCAAGTAGATTCTCTTAATTTGAAGTAGTTTTTATGAATTTTTTATCAAAAATAGGGTTTTCTATTGATTTTTATCAAAAACTAGAGTTTACATTGAATTTTTATTAAAAATTAATGTTTCTAAATGGATTTTGATTAAAAACTAATGTTGTTGATGTATTTTAATCAAAAATTAGAGTTTGTTATGGATTAATGTGAAAAAGTAGGGCTTTTTGGGGATTTTTATTAAAAACTAGGGTTTTTTTACAATAATTTCATTTATATTGTGTAATTTCAATTAGATTAATTAGTTTTTAACTTTAATAAGGTATTATGGCTGAGAATGAAAATCCACAAATTCCAAACGCTCCACCACCTCCGCAGCCACCAATTGAAGACTTAATTGGTGAAAAATTGGGGCAATTGAAGGGTATTTGTGAAGTTTATAAGACAATCCCTCAATTGAGAGATATGAAAAACACACTGAAGGAAATAATAAAAAAATATAGAAACCCTCTCCACCCAACATAATTCCTTGCATTCGTGGTGAGAAGACATGAGGGAATATTATGGATGTGGATTTTCTTACGATGATGTGAAAGATCTCCAAATAACCAAAGCCCAAATAGCCTCTTTATTAATTGACCCCCACACCAGTTTTCCAGTGAATGTTAATAAAACAAAACTTTCAATAAAATGGTGCATTCATAGGGACATTGTAGCTAACTTTTTGGATCATTGGTGTATGGTTTTCGATAAACCACTGAACAATAATTCTGATATACCATTTTAATTTATTAAAAAATTATATGTTGAGTTTGTGTTAGGGCATTTTGTCAATTACTTTGACATTAAACCCTTCCAGGGCGTCAGTGGAGGTATGCCCCAGGATAGACCAGGGGTAGTTAGGGTGGTCCCATGCCCAAATGTTCCCCTTCCTCCCCTTCCTTCACCACCTCCAATATATCATCCATATATTATCTAGGATGCAACCACACAGACTATTCAGCCTATTCACTCTTTGAGTGGTCATTTAGTTTTGCATGCTTCTACAGTAGCTCGGCCACATTCTGGTGATGTTGGTGAAGGCTCGAGTGCTGGTGCATCATCCTCCTTTGGTCCACATATTTGTGTGCCACATACTTGCACTATGTGCCGCCAGATATGCTTGGGTCCTCTTGTATAGCCTGTTGAGCATCCCTTGGACACTTTTGATTATGACCTCCATGATTTGGACATTATAGATCAATCGCAGGGGAGTGAAGCGCACCCTACAAAGTCCTCTCCTACTAGAGAGGGGGATGCTGGAATAGTGACATAGGTAAGATTTAAGTTGTAATTTAATAACTTGCATTTGTTTTTAAATGAATATTATCAAGTACTAATATTTATTTACATGTTCTATTTAACAGTTGATGTCTGAGGAGGAGCTCACACAGGTGACTGATAGCACCCTTAGGGCCATTTCATTTGGCTTGGGCACACACACAGTATATATTTTCGCACTCACTTGTTTACATTTTATATTATATACTTGCTTGTCATTTGAATTATCATTAATGAAATTATATAATAACGTATATGCTTATCTTATTTTCCTCTTGTAGGAAATACCTAGTGCGAGTGAGGTGTAGCCTCGTCTAGACTATGGAGGCGCAAATTTAGATAAGGGGAAGGTAATTGAACTCAAATTGGATTGAATTAATATTTTAAAGATCTTATATTGATTATACATACATCGACATAGATTGGTAGTTTCATATGTACTTGTGAGTTTTATGTATAGGCAATTATGAGTTATACATATTTGTTGACGAAGGACACACTGCCTAAAGGAGTAGGTATTGGAAAACCTCAAGGAGGAGGTGTCGAAACACCTGAAGGAGATAAAGAAAAGATCAACCTAAAGAGGTATGTGTTTATTTTATTTTGTGTTTGGTAAATATGCTCCTATTACCAATAATCTTATGCTAACTTGGATCAATTTTATGTTTTTGTTCACATATATAGATTGGCATTGAAAATGTTGGTTTGGTATATTCTAGGACTCCTGACCCTTTGAAGAGACGTATATTTCAGGTAATCAAGATTTCAATTTTAGAGTTCAATTAAAATTCAATGTATATTGATTTTGATGTTAATTATTCGATTTTAAATTATATAGTATAACTAATCTCAATTGTGGTTTGAATTTTTCCTGTGCATACCTTCAGAGCCAACGAGTGCTTCAAAGAGGCTCCATTTTCATGATTCACCAGTAGTTTAGGATGAGATAGACATTTTGGCATGTAAATTTTGAATACATATTGAGATGGCATATGCCACATTTTGTAAGACTTTGTTTGAGTTGGCGTCGATGTCATTTTTGTATATGAACATACACTTGATTATTGGATAATTTGATATATAGAAGTTGACAATCGAAATTTAATTTGTTCCTCATGTGCATGATTAAACTCTTTGAAATTTTTTCTTGAGCAATGGTTAAATATCAATGTACAATAGCATTAAACAGAGGTTATATTATGTAGTTTATATTTATATCGTTGATTACATTGCATTACACATCTTTCAAACTCAAATCATTACTTCACATTGCATAACTAAAAACTATGAGCAATTGTCAATTGCATTTGTTTGTCGTTGAATTCTATGAGACCACATTTCTTTTAAGTTTTTTTTCAAATAGTCCACTACCTTGTCTATGCTACCACATTTTTCAAACATGATAGTGATCACATTAATTTGTAATAAATTAAATGATAGCCTATAGCTATTTAATTTATACTCATTTTATTTAAATGGATGAGGTTGACCTTCCTTGATATTATTTTATAATTTATTATTTTCAAGAGAGGTTGACCTCCTTGAAGAGTCACCTTATTTTGTATAAATACAAGGTGATTTTTGCTCATTTCCTCAATCAAGTTTATTTAGCATAATTTGCATTCCAAGCAAAAGTTCGCACTTGAGCAGCAACACTTCATCTTGCAGCAGCAGGTCGATTTCAAGGAGAAGCATATTCGATTGTATCTTTCAATCTAGGAGAGGTGCTATTATTCATTGTATCAAATTCAACCATGAGTTGGGCCTAAGTTGTAAGAAGATTTCTTGTTGTGTTTATTGTCTTATGTGTTGCATTTTTTGAGTGCTTTCAGTTGTATTATCCGATCATTAAAACACTAACATGGTATCAGAGCGGATTTGAAAAAGATCGTGTTGGGACCAGTTATTGCAGCGATACCTCTATTCCCTTTTTTTTGTCTATCTCTATCTTAGTCAAGATGGTGAATGGTCTTAAAATTGAGGATAGACTCGAAGGAGAATCAAACTTCACTTCATGGAGATTCAGAATTATGCTCACTTTGGAGGAAAATGAATTGGTTGAGTGTGGAGAGCAAATTTTCTGAACCTACGGATGAGGAAGAGAAAGTTCAATGGAGGAATAAATATATCAAGGCAAAGAAGATGTTAGTTGATTCCATGAAGGAACATATTGTTCCTATCATCTCTAAGTTGAACACAGCGAGAGAAATGCTTAAGACTTTGGAAGAGATATATGAGATCAACAACATAAGTCATACTATAGCCTTGAAGCAACAACTTCATCATGTTAAGATGGCAGAAGGAGAATTTGTCATCACCTACTTTATGAAGATTTCCGAATTGAGAGATCAACTCTCTACCATTGGTCATATTGTTGATGACAAAGATTTGACCATGTTGGCTCTTAATGGTCTTCCTTCATCTTGGGAGTCTTACATTCAAGGAATCAACTTTTCTCGAAGTCAATCAACATGGATTTAACATCGGTAGCTCCGCAAACCTATGCAAAATAGAGTGATCTGAAGAGGACATCCCTAAATCTCTACAGAGGTATAAAGTTGCAAAGTGGTGCAACTTTCATTCTCGAACTCGTACGACCAAACAGACTATTCCAACATGTTTGTATGGGTAGGTTTACGCTAGGTATGGTCCTCTTTTCACTCAAATATGCCGAATCACTCTGAGTTGCATTGGACTGGCGATTTCCCTTAAGACTCCAAAGTGCTAAAAGGCAGCAATATTTGATAGACTATTCCTCAGAAACCGTGATGCTTATAGACTCTTCATTTGATGATATGGGATTGTGTTGGGACCATCTACAATAACCTCTCTCAGTTTTCGTTATCTCAAAGGCGTTTTACCATGGTGATGAGTTTTCAGTTGAGGGAAAAGTTGTCAGATGCAAACAGTGTAAAGTTGCAAAGTGGTGCAACTTTCATACTCGAACTTGTACGACCAAATAGACTATTCCAACACGTTTAGATGGGTACATTTACACTAGGTATGGTTCTCTTTTTCACCCAAATACACCGAATCACTTTGAGCTGCATTGGACCGACAATTTCCCTTAAGAGTCCAAAGTGCTAAAAGGCAACAATCTTTGACAGACTATTCCTCGAAAACCATGATGCTTACAGACTCTTTGTCTAATGATATGGGATTTTGTTGGGACCATCTACAATAACCTCTCTCGGTTTTTTCTATCTTGAAGGCGTTTTCCCATGGTGATGAGTTTTCAGTTGAGGGAAAAGTTGTCAAATGTAAATGGTGTAAAGTTGCAAAGTGGTGCAAATTTCATACTCGAACTCGTACGACCAAACAGATTGGTCCAACACATCTGGATGGGTAGGTTTACACTAGGTATGGTCCTATTTTGTACCAAAATACACCGAATCACTTCGAGTTGCATTGGATCGACGATTTCCCTTAAGAGTCCAAAGTGCTAAAAGGCAAAAATATTTGACAGACTATTCCTCGAAAACCATGATGCTTACAGACTCTTTGTTTGATGATATGGCATCATGTTGGGACCATCTTGAATAACCTCTCTCAGTTTTTTCTATCTCGAAGGCATTTTCCTGTGGTGATGAGTTTTCAGTTGAGGGAAAAGTTGCTAGATGCAAGCAGTGTAAAGTTGCAAAGTGGTGCAACTTTCATACTCAAACTCGTACGACCAAACGCACTATTCCAACATGTCTAGATGGGTATGTTTACACTAGGTATGGTCCTCTTTTGCACCCAAATACGCCAAATCACTTTGAGTTGCATTGGATCGACGATTTCCCTTAAGAGTCCAAAGTGCTAAAAGGCAGCAATCTTTGACGGACTATTCCTTGGAAACCGTTATGCTTATGGACTCTTCGTCTGATGATATGGGATTGTGTTGGGACCATCTACAATAACCTCTCTCGGTTTTTTCTATCTCAAAGGCGTTTTCTCGTGGTGATGAGTTTTCAGTTGAGGGAAAAGTTGTCAAATGCAAATGGTGTAAAGTTGCAAAGTGGTGCAACTTTCATACTCGAACTCGTACGACCAAACAAACTATTCAAACATGTTCGGATGGGTAAATTTACACTAGGTATGCTCCTCTTTTGCACCCAAATATGCCGAATCACTCTGAGCTACATTGGATTGACGATTTCCCTTAAGAGTCCAAAGTGCTAAAAGGTAACAATCTTTGATGGACTATTCCTTTGAAACCGTGATCCTTACAGACTCTTCATCTGATGATATGTGATCATGTTGGGACCATCTACAATAACCCCTCTCAATTTTTTCTATCTCGAAGGCATTTTCCTGTGGTGATGAGTTTTCAGTTGAGGGAAAAGTTGCCAGATGCAAGCAGTGTAAAGATGCAAAGTGGTGCAACTTTCATACTCAAACTCGTATGACCAAATGCACTGTTCCAACACGTCCAGATGGGTAATTTTACACTAGATATGGTCCTTTTTTGCACCCAAATACGTCGAATCATTCTGAGCTACATTGGACTGACGATTTCCCTTAAGAGTCCAAAGTGCTAAAAGGTAGCAATATTTGACGGACTATTTCTTGGAAACCATGATGCTTATAGACTCTTTGTCTGATGATATGGGATCGTGTTGGGACCATCTACAATAACCTCTCTCATTTTTTGCTATCTCGAAGGCGTTTTCCCGTGGTGATGAGTTTTCAGTTGAGAGAAAAGTTGTCAAATGCAAACGATGTAAAGTTGCAAAGTGGTGCAACTTTCATTCTCGAACTTGTACGACCAAACACACTATTCCAACACATATGGATGGGTATGTTTACATTAGGTATGGTCCTCATTTTCACCCAAATATGTTGAATCACTTCGGGTTGCATTAGATCGACGATTTCCCTTAAGAATCCAAAGTACTAATGTCAATGAAATGTGGGGGCAGAAAGATTTAAGGTTGGATCAAGATTCTACAAATCCTAGCTCTTGCATCAGAAACTCTTACCCAATCAACTTCAATCAATTACATGGGAAATGAAATTCACATGAAATTTTTACATTTTTGTTTTTTAAGAAAGTGGCAAGCCACTGTAATTTGTTATATATAAATAGGATATATTACAAAATCTAGTTCAAACGAGCATACCGACAAGAAAGAACCAGGAAGAAAACCTTCGGTTGTAGCTCGATTAAGTACAAAAATATTTTTACATTTTAAACATACCCTTTATATAATTCCAGACATTTGACTTGTATTTCAAAAAATATCACTGGATATAGATTATGCCTATACACAGTTATGGCCTTTTTACATTGTTTCACATTTCAAAATTTGCCTATTTGAGGCATTCAGGGCACAGTCTTCCACAAGAGTAGTATGTTGGTGTTTTGGAGTGACAAGCACCTGTACAAACCATCAAGGTAGCAATTAAACTACATAGAATAGAAAATATGCTTAGAATAACCAATCTATATTATTGTAATTTTTCACATACCTCTCTGAAAGGATCAGAGCTCCTTATTGTTGCAGCAGGTCCACGATCAATCGTGCGAGGAATATCGCAAAAATTGTTAAATGATAAATCTATATTGTCACAAAAAAAAAGATGCTTAGACTAACAAATCTATAGTAATCTAAACAACCTGAATGATGATGAATTGGTAATGCAAACTATAAAAGATTCTTTGAATAACCAATCTATATTATTGTAATCTGTCGCATACCTCTTTGAAAGGATCAGAGTTGGCTATTGTTGCAGTAGGTCCATGATCAATCGTGCCAGGAATATCACAAAATTTGTCAAATGATAAATCTATATTGTCACAACAAAAAAAATGCTTAAGCGTTGTACCTTCCATTCTTGAATATGCCATTCAAGTGTGCCTAAAGGGTCATCTCTTTGCTTAAGAGTATCCAATATTGCTTCATGATACATGAACCCATCATCATCTTCCATCGATTGTGTTAGCTTGTGCTTTACTTTCACACATTGAGCCAACCAATATTCTGATCTCTCTTCATTCCCCTACGGTGCAACAACTGCAAAAACATGTCCTAGATGTAGTAGATTTGAAAGCCGGTCGTAATCAAGTGAACTTTCCATTGTGTAATTTTTCATGGATATAGTTTGAGATAAAGGAATTAGATATTGTGGAACCCATGTATCCACCCACTCACTTGACTCGCATTGATCCCACTCTGACAAAAACAAGCCAACTGTCGTGTCCAAATGGTCTATGTGCTTGCATCTGAGCTTTGAAATGAATGCATCTTTGAAGAATCTTTGATTGTATGACAATCCAATCTGCCTCCCACTGTACCCTTCTCAACCAACCAAAAAAAATTGTGCACTGTTGAATCAAGTGTCCCTCCTTGTGACAATGCTGAACTACACCAATCAACAATAGAACATGTATCACTAAATTTTGCTCCTAAAATCTTCAATTGGTCCTTAACTAGAGCTCTCTTTACACATGCACCTACTCCATCATGCTCCCCTTTCCCATGCCCAGCTTCAAATATTAGGTACACCCCTTTCTAAATGCATTCTACTCAACCAATAAAACATATGAGCATTCTTGAATTGACCTATGCAGTTATCTAACCAAATGAGATGTCGGCCTAGTGCTATATCATGCTCCTGCAAGAACTCAAAAAAATTCTCGAAAAAATGTTGGACATACTCAGACGAGTGAGATCTATCATCACTCATATAAAAATGATACTCTATGATTATCGTTCGATCCTCCTTTGTACTATTAGGTGCATGTCTAAACATTATGTGGACAAAAATAACAATCTGAATGGAATTGTAATACTGAGATTGTACCTCATTTTGTGGTTGCAATGTGTAGTTTTTAGCAAAATCAACAACTGATATAATAGTGTCAATTGGAAAAGAGTCCTTACATATCTTGAATTGTTGATCCAACCACTAAGACCTATGACTATGCCTTGCATATTTGTAGAGAATATTGTCCTTAAAATCTGAAATAAAATCAGCAACACTGCATTCTTTTGTAACCAACTTGCATCTAGAACCTTCACCTCCACTCTGCAAAGTATATTTGACTATCTCATATCTCTTTTTCTCAACAATATTCTTTCCAAATTCATGTTCGAAACCCTCATGAAAAAATTGAACAAAATTTGACAAGCCACCACATTGTGAGCACTTCGCATTTAAACAATCATTTCTATAGAAAAAGGAACCATCATCCCTAGAACATAAAAATAGATCTAGCAAGTCCCTTGATGGTTTCGGAAGATGCATTGCACCACACTCCTGCAAAATTTCATTAGTATGCAAAGTAGAATGGATATAGCATAATAGTTCATGGTACATTGAAAACTCCACATGGTATTTGCAAAAGTATTAGGAATCTTAAGATGCACACAGTAAAATGGCTTTAAACCTTCAAAAGTTCTTTGCGATATTTCCATATTTGGATGTGTTTGAATAAATTTGTTGAACTCATTGTTTGGCTTGATTCCAAGAAATTTTTAGGATGCGGTGTATGGTCTCGACTGTCAATTCTTAACTTTAAAACATCCTTTGCATTGGGTGATACTCTAGAGTTATCATGCCAAAAGTGTTGAATTTCCTGCTTTACATTATTGGTTAGCTTATTATCAACACGTGGAAGCCTCCCGGAAAAATCCCATGTATCATTTTGAAGAGGATCATCTATTCTTTCTCTTCTTGTAAGTACTATATCCAAAGTTTTACGATTTAATTCAAAATCAATAAAATTTTGTCTCATAAAGTGATCCTTTTTCAATTGATGGCTTACTAGGGCAGTTGTAATGACTCTTCGAGCAACTCTCTTATCTTTTTCCTTGTTATTTTTTCCAATAGACTTGAGAGCATTACAAAGATTTTTGACAATAATAGAATTTTTTTCGGTCCTCTTGTTCACATGAATCTTCAATTTGGCTAGTAAAGGTCTCATCTTTTGCATCTTTAGCAATTGTACAAAAATTTGGCATTGCTCAGTCAATGTCTTATCGCTAAAATATTGGTTGAAAAGTATTCTAGCCCACAACCGAATGGTTCATGTTGACCTCTTGCCTTCAAAATTGTTTATAATGTTATCATCAATTTCAACTAGCCATTTAGGGGTCCTTGAAGGTCTTGAATTTGAAATATGTCTTTCTTCCACACAAGGTTCTTCATTTCTCATGTAATTTGGTGAAACATAATTTACACTTGCTTCAATATTATGTTCAACATCTTCATTTCAAACATTTTCACTTTGAACATTTTCAATATCAATTTGAATAATTTCATTCCCAATTTCAATATCATGTTCAACATCTTCAATTCCAACATTTTCATTATCAATTTCAATATTTTCATTCCCACTTTCAATACCATGTTCAACATCTTCAATTCCAACATTTTCACCTTGAAAATTTTCAATATCAATTTGAACATTTTCATTCCCAATTTCAATATCATGTTCTACATTTTCACCTTGAACATATTCAATTTCCTCTTCACTTGAAAGACCACAGGGCTCAGGTTCACCAATATTTAACATACCTTGTCTTTTCTTCCTATGACCTTCTCTATCTCTTTGTCTATATTCTGATATTTATTCTTTTGTAAGCTTTCTCTTACACTTTTGCTTTCGACGACTGTTGCTCCCCATTATACCTCATAAAAGATGCTAAAAAATCATTCCTTATGACAAATTTGAGTACAAGATGCTCCAAAAAGTTGATCTTTGTCTCTTCCTATCTGAAACCGCGTGTTTGTCACCTACAAAGTGCTGCAAACAGAATGTAGGGTCCGTTGGAATGCACAAAAATGGCCCACATGGGTTTTTTCTATGATTCACAAATCCAATATCCGATATAATCGGATATTTGATTTGTAAAGCATGTTCTGCAACGGTAAGATTTTGGCTCTACACATCGAAGTTTCACAAATTGGATATCCGATTTTTACACACATAGACCTAAGGGTTAATGGTAGAGAGTGGGAGAGAGGGAGGAGAGTGGGAAGGAGGGAGGGAGAGTGGGAGGGAGAGAGGGAGGGACAGGGAGAGAGGGAGAGAGGGACAGGGAGAGAGGGACAGGGAGAGGAAGAGAGAGAGAGAGAGAGAGAGAGAGAGAGAGAGAGAGAGAGAGAGAGAGAGAGGGGGGGAGATGTGGTGGGAGGGACATACTTGAGAGAGAGGGAGAGGGATAGGGAGAGAGGGAGAGAGGGATAGTGGGAAGGAGAGAGGGAGAGTGGGGGGGAGAGAGAGAGAGAGAGGGAGATAGGGAGAGATAGGGAGTGGGAGAGTGAGAGAGAGAGAGAGGGAAAGAGATAATATTTAAATATTTTATATATTGGTAATATATATATATTTAAATATTTATAGATTAACTAAAATATTGAAATAATATTTAAATATTATACATTTAATAATATATTATATATTAAATACATAATTCAGTAAGAGATTATCATAAATTGTATATTAAATATATTACAATATAAACTTTGTTGGATATTATATATATTAAATTATAAACTTTATTGCATTTTTAAATCATATATTAAAGATTGTATTATTTTTTTTAAACTCATATCGAAAACATATCATATATCAAATTCAAATCAGATATCGGATTTGAATTAGATATTCGATATGCTGACACAAATTTTAATGCCTAGGGATTAGGCTCGAGATTCGGTTCAGACCTACCAATCCTAAAAATTCAACACGTAAAATGTGTTTAACAACTTACCTTGCTTTTCCAGACTTTTCCCATGTGGTCGACGACTTTTATTTTACCCAAAATTGATGAAACAAAAAGGGTTTGTAAAGGACCTTCTCAGATTTCTACCAATATAAATTATATTTTACTTAGAATCTAATAAATTATTATTTTTTATTTTTTATTAGAATTATGACTAAAGTCCTGATTGATAGTCTGATAGAAAAACATATATAGCTTTCAAACGGTATCACATTTTTTGAATCCAAAACATGCGTCACATTCTATGCTTGGCATACTATACGATTAAAAAAAAAATGAATTTCATGAAGTTTTGACCAAGTTAAGGTGGTCAGACATACGAGTTTTTATATTTTAAAAAAGTTTTAATAAAAAATTCATAATTAATTATTTATTTGAAAAAAATTTACAAAAAAATATGCATCACATCCGGACATGAGTCCTCAACTTATATCTAAAATCTTATAAAAAAATATTATCATTTTATTATGGTTAGGGTGGTCAGACAGACACCTACTTCTTATTTTTTCCTTGAAATTTTAGTACTACTGCATTGAAATTTCAAATTTTCACCAAATAGATTTCTTTTTACAAAAATTAACCTAGTAGTTTATAAACTACATTCAATTTTCCATAGATTCTATTCTTACATATTTTTGAAATAATATAGATAACTTATTCAAATTTTTATGTCAAGTTGCCCAACTCTGATTTTCTAAATTTTCATTGCCACTTAAGGGCCTGTTTTTTCCATGATGATCCCGCACATACCCTTTAATTAAGATATCTCTTGTGGAAATTATTTATGTAATTATTATATATGTGATTCATAAGTAATTCTTAAATGAAATTTATAATGCACATAGAGGTTGAAATGTTAACTTGCATGAGTAGTCATTTTCCCTTGTATGCTTACTATTTCCTTCACATGCGTAAAACCAATCTTGTATTTGGAATAAGATTTTTTGTTTATCTAGTCATAGTGAATGAGGTATTTAGGGACATTGGTTTTCCAATGAAGAGATTATGCATGATCAATTACTTGACCCAAGGATTTTTTGAACAAAATACAAAATGATTAAACCACGCCTCATTTGGAAAGTTATTCTAGTCTTGTCTAGACCTATCACTTTATGTTTCAGGATTTCATGTCCCATTTCTTGTCATTTATTGTAGAAAGAAGTTGTCTATTATTTTAGGTTTTTAAAGACATGTAGGATACCCTTTGTCATGCTTTGGGGTTGAATTTTAGGCCTACAAGAATCCTAAAAATATTTTGAAACCTTTTTTTTGCATGTGGGTCATTCAATTTACTACGGGGAAACCTTGTTGTGAAAGGGGAAACCTAGGTGGATTTCCAATTTACCAAGGGTTAACTAGGACTACCTATGGGTGAATTAAGCTATTAATATCAGCAACCCATTCCAAAAAGGAGTGACCCTTAGACAATGATACTTCCTATATTTTTTTGAGCATTTTGAATAAAGGAGAATTGTTCTTAGGGGGTCTACCTTGCTTGTCTAACATCTAATTTTTTATCATACCTTGTACACTTTGGGATTATTGCACTTTCTATCATAATTCATGCTTAGTGTCAAGAAAAATTTCCTAGAGTGTGTTTGGGACCTCCTGTTCCCCTATTTGGGCTCTAGCTTATAAGTGCATGATCAATGAATTTGAATGTTAGTCCCATGTCCTTATTTATGTGTGTTTGTGTGATTTTGAGCTTCCTTAATGTTGAGAAGATGAAATAATCTCACCCTATTTTTATCTTAATGATTGATGGAGATTGTAATCCTAGGCTTGATTGTTAGAGATAGAAAAATCTCCAACCCCTCACAATGTTGTCAGGATGACCTTGACTTGTGATAGGGTAAGTTTTCCACTTGTGTCACCATGCTTAATACATTGGTTTTTCATGCTTCATATGTCATTGTGTTATGTCATGACACCTTGTACATGTAGGTATGTAATGTAGCATGTTGATATCAAATTTCTATCACAAAAATGTTCATCTATTAATATTTTAGGTTTTTTTTTTTGGCATTACTTTTGTATTAGATCTCATTTTTTATCATTGGAAGATTTAGGTTGTGTGCTTTCTAGATATGTGATACTATAAATCAATACTTTCTAGATTAAATTATGTGCAATTCTTTTGAATCAAAATTTTGGACCACACTCTGTGATCCATCATTAGGATAATAGAGAGTTGCAAGACTCATCCTAATGATGGATCACTCATGCAACTCTTTATTATCTTGATGATGAATCACATAGGGTGATCTCAAATATTGATTCAAAAAAATTGCACACAATTTCATCCAAAAAGCATTTATTTACAATATGGATTGTGGAAATATTCTATCATTATGTGATACTAGTTGTGTTTTTTTTAATTGTGCACATTTCTATCAATTTTCTTGTTTGTTTCATGTACCTATCATATGAGTGTGATTGGACTAATAGTTATCATGTTCTAATCCATGCAACTTTTATGTGAAGGATAATGTCACAAACCATGTTACCCATTGATCCATGAGTTAGATTGTGATGACATGAGTGGGAATAAATCCCCCTTAGGTGTCAGTCGGTATAGGATCTTTAATGTTAGATACCACAACACACGTGATTGAGTATATTTCACCTCATCTAGTGTCTACCTAATCAATAAAGTGAGTTTTCAAGAGCCCTCAACTTTGAAGATTAGTCTAAGAGGAGGAGCCTTATTAAGTGAGGCCATAACTAGTGATGGGTCATTCTACCATTGGACATAGTGGTGGTGTAACCGTGTATGTGATCTTTTTTATGGTATTCGGATATCATCAAGGTTCTACTTTTGGATTAGAGGCTTGTGTCTCTTAGAAGATCTTAGGGAGGTGAGCATAGATTTTCTTGTAGTAAGTTTGAGACTCAAAATTGATTGGATAGAATTCCTTGACCTCAACAGGTATCTCCAAGAGGTCCATTTGGTGTTGGTAGTTTTTGTGTTGATCATTAGAGACAATGACTAAGGGAATTTAAGTTGAAGATCAATAATAGGCTAGAGGTGTTAGAGTAATCATGCATTAGCTAATAATTAATTAATCTTTAATTGATTATTAGTCTAATTTATTCTCATGAACTTAAGCTAAACTTAGGAGTGATTTTATGCTTTTAGGGTTTTTCTCCTATATAACACTCAACCCTCATTGTATTATAACTCTAAGATTTACATTTATGTTCTCTTGAACTCTCAACCTTTGAGGAATTTTTTTCCTCGAAGATTCTTGAGGTTCATTCTATAGCTTTTTCTTGTTGAGGAATATTGCATGTATTGTTTGTAGATCTCTTGTGTGGAAGGTGTCTGTGTTTGTTGTTTGATCCTCTGACATTTTTTTTCACAATTCTAACATGGTATCATCTCAAGAATGTTTTGGTGTCGACCTAATTTGAATTTTCATATTTGAGGTGCATAGATGACCTTGTGAATTATTTTCATGGTTTAGGATGATATATATGTGTGTTAAGTTGATGGAGGAAAAGTGTATGAAGTGTGTTTGATTCAAATTGTGATGTGAAGTGTGAAAGTGTGAAGTGTAATATGAGCCTTCATGACTAAGACTACTGGAAGTAGTGAGCATAAGGTGTGCACATTCTATAGAGAGAGTGTGAATGTTCTGGTGAAGCAGTGGTGGAACTTTTTTGTTGCTTTGAGATGGATTTCTCATTGTAACAATATTCTTTCTTCTTCTTTCTATCCAGGTAGTGAGCCTATTGTATTCGATGTTGCAATTACTTTATATTGTGAGTGAATCATCACCATGGTTTTTCCCTTCTTTAGTTTTCCACGTAAATCTGTTGTTCTCATGTGTTTGGATGTGTTTGCATTACTGTTTCTCATGTTTACATTATGTTAATGCATGATAAGGTTTGATGGTTATTAAGGGTTTAAGGACTAACACAAATCTGAATGTTAATGAGGGTTTTGATGTTTTAATGTACATCTGATTCAACCCCCCCTCTCAGTTTTCTTGTGCATTTAACACATAGGTAAAATGAATCCTTCTAGGCTACATTTCACTAAGTTAGTCTCTTAAGAGACCTAGGATAAAATATTTCCTACCTATTCTCACAATCTATGGTACCTACGAATGTCTTGTTTGCACCTAAAAATGTATGTTGAGTCCCTCTACACTACCCTTTATCAAAATTTTCAACTCTAGACCGTTTGACCATTCCAAAAGCAAATGAATTCTTACAAAATTCCATATTTGAGAGTAATGAATATGTTCCAATAGGATTTTTTATTCTTCCACACCTTGTGGGACCAAACCGACTATGCTAGCACATCATTGTGGATAGGTGAATGTTACTAGAGGCCTTAGTTAATTCTATAGGTATTTAAATCCATCCAAGATACATTGCACCATAAAACTTGAGAGGACAACAATCAACCATTGATGATATAATGTCCATAACCTACCCAAGAATGCAACTATGAATTAATGCCAAATATTATTGAGAGGGCTCATTAAAACCCTGCAAAATTCCTAGAGGTTGATAAAATGAAATAAACTATATATTCATGGAGACATGACCAATATAGGGTTCTTATAAATGGGTAAAATAGGATTGTCCACTTATATGTTGGGTGTCTTAAACCACTTTATGCAAATTGATCACCATTCTCATCTAGGTTATCAATGTCCTAGATGGTCTTCCATGAGACCCTTATGCCTCCTTCCCATGATGATATTATTACCTTCAAGAAGATAAAAGGGTTGTCCTTAATTTATTTTTTTGAATTGATTTTACATAAATTAAAGATTAATTTATTTAATTTAAACCATATTGCTTAATACATGTTTCCTATACACTCATTGTACACATCAAACCACATAAAAATATTATATCATCATATAGAAATAATAAATAGGACATATTCTATATATATAATGTACAATTTAATATACATAATTTTATATAATGCTACGTAGTGTATACATTATGCAATAAATATAATGAATGCATAAAAAATCTATATAAACATATAATATTATACTTGGGTAAAACAAATAAGTATGTAACATAAATCCATATAGGCATAAAACAAAATATCATAATTTGTCAATCCTATCAATTGGGATGGGAGAGTTGATGACTCTTTTCCTATTGGGAAGATGGAGATGCAACCAAATTTTTGTTGATTTCAAACCCACTGATTGGACCTCTTATCTATTTTTTTTATGATTTCCACCTATTAATACAATAAAAAAATATTAATATTAATATAAAAAATAATGGAATATATAATAAAATATGTGAATATTCACTTACGGTATGATGATAATCTACCTCAATCATTCTCTGCTAATCTTCATCCATGTGAGGGGTAGGTGTACAAACTAGAGTTCTTAAAACTTTGATAGAAATGAAGAAAAATAGTATGCTAAAGATGAATATTATTTAAAATTGCACTAAATAATAAGGGATAAAACAAAAAATATAAAATGAAATATACATTATTGGCTCATACCTTTGTCAAAGGCATCATAGATAAAATTATTGTAGAAATGCCCACCCCTTTATTATGCCATGAATATTAGAAGGGGTTTGAACTAATATCATCAACCGAAAATAGACCAACATTATTTGACTAAAATCTACCTAATATTTACAAACATATAATTAAAAATTGTATAACTTACCTTAGTGAAAATTGGCATGCAACCACTACTACTGAGTGATGATGTTGAAGGTCTAAATCCACTTGGTCATCCATCAAATATATTTTTGAAGATTACTATAGATATATGCCAAAATAATTTAAATGTAGTATATTTATTATTTTATTACAAATTACATATGTGTGGACTTGGCATGGCTACATAATCAGGATTTGAAGGGCTGATATATGAAGGATGAATGCTCTAACCCTAGAATTTCATTATATATAATTCCTTACATCAGTTTTCATTCATAAGAGATTAATATTATAAATATTATATTTCAAAAGAAAATGTAATAAATTGCATAACCTTATTGGAAATTACCTATTGATCAATGTCAAAGGTGTTATCAAGCAACTCATCTAGCAACACAATAAATTATCTAATATTGGTGTGTCCTCCTTGTAGCCTTGTATACCATACTCCTAGAACTATACACCATCCTCTATAATGTGTGTGTCCTCATCATCTTCTAACCCATAATCACAGACAGATCTAGAGTTGCATCAAAGGTGAGGTGAGTGTTTGATGCTTGAAAGTCTCACCATCAACACCTTGTGACAATGGCCTACTATGTTATATTAAGGTTTAAGTAAGGGAAGTAATTGAATATAAAGTCTCTATCTCAACACTTTCCTTCATAATGGAAGGGACCATCACATTCTAAATGGCTGATCTACCTAGGAGTTTAGGTACATGGTCCTAGGCATGACATGCCCCCTCCCTATTCTATGCAGAGATTTTTCATTTTCCTTGAAAATATCACATATTAAAATAAGTTAAGATCTCATTAAGGACAAAATCACAATAGAGTTTCCTCAAAAATATTATGGGACCTCTTTATTGATGAATGAGGAATAGTCAAAAACCATCCATCACCTATCCCAAAAAATTTATTACTCCTTGGCGTTGACACCAATCAATTGGGAATCTCTTGCAACTTTTGTTCAAGGGTGCATTGGTTCTTGGATCAATAAAAAATGCACACAAATTGGATTTTAAAATGTTTTACCCTTTTACTTGTTTATATGATGATTTTGTAGTGTAGAATTGGTATGTGTTCTCCCTATGATTGGAGCATATGTTTATTTTCCTGCTAATGGAATCTATATAAAAAATGATAGATTTCAATGATGATGTAAGGGCCCTTTGATGTGAAGTAGTTGCATTATAATTTTTCAATATATCAATCAATGTTTGGAGTTTATTTTTGTTTTCAATTCCACCTAATAAATTTTCTTGTGTGCCACAAGAAGGTCTAGGGATAGATGGAGGATTTTCATGAGGGTTAGGCTCTACTTTCTCTTCAATAGGAATTCCCTCCACAATTTAGGGAATTAGTGTTTGGGGGTGTTCAAGGATTTTTAATTCCTATTTTTTTCTTTAAAATCTCCAACAACCCCACCGACCAAGGCATCTGCCGCCACCTGAGGCTCTGACACCGACCATATATATTTTCAACTCCACCGACCTACAAAGGCGTATCTATACCCTTCTAGCCCCCGGTGGGCAAAGCCTTGGTGGTGAAGCGTCGGGTGGTCAGAAGTGCTAGTTCATCAATGGGTGAAGCCCTAGTCGGTGTATTCTATATTAAACCTCTCAAAAAATTACCTCCTTGACCTCATGGACATCAAGTTGTTATTTTTATAGCTTGCGTCCACTCAGAGATCTCAGAAATGTGTTTATGCTTTTCTTCACTCATGTTAGGCCTTCCAAATGGGGTTGGGCTCAAATGATCTTGAACTCCACCCTTTTTTTATTTTAACAGTAAAAAGAATGAGCACATTACAATATACTCATATTATTTTTCTCGTGGACCACAAAGTAGTTGCCACATTTTGGCCGCCCATCTTTCTGCACATGCCCTAATGTCAAATTTTAGGCCTAAACAAACCATTATTTTTTTTGGAAACCTTTAGCTTGCATGTGGGTCACCCAATTTACCAAGGGGTGACCTTGTTGCTAAAGGAGAAACCTAAGTGGGTCACCCTATTATTAGGGGCAACCCAAATTTACATATAGGTGGCATGGATTGGCAAATAGGTGACATGGTCTAGAAAGGGGTGACCCTTGAACAACAAGCACTTTTGAATTTTTTTGGAAATTTTCTTGGAGTAATTTTTTGTATGGTATCTTATGTAATTTTGGATTTATTGCACTTCTATGTTTTTGATTAAGGAAAAAACGGGTTTTGAAGGGACCCAGAAACCCTTTACAAATAGATTTTGAATGGATCAAGAACCCTCAACCAGAAGGTTGTCTAAACATAAATACATGAAAGCACAGACAACCAAGGATAAAAAGGCAACCAAGGCCAAAGAACCACTATTGAATACAAAGCCGCAAAACAGCCAACAACCAGCCAAAAACCAACCTCCAAACAAGATCTATTAAAATTTACGTTTAGAATTACTCTTGTGGGAGTGGAGGGTCATGTCAAAAGGAGGCTTAGAGGACTTGTCTTTCTTGCCCTTTACAGTAATCCAGCCCTCTTCCACTTGCGTTGCCTTATCAAGCCAAGCCAGCGCACCATCATCCTAAAGAAGAATGCCTGTAGTCGTCATCTTAGAGATTTGATCCATCTTCCTCCCTGTAGGCATGGCCAAATCAGGAGAGCCACCAGAAATGATAGTCGTAGCACTATCACCAGAAGTGGTAGTCATAGGCCCACTCTCTCTCTCAATAGAGGTTTTGACATTGTAGTCTTGCATAGCATCAGCAACCCCACCATTAGAGACAACTGGAGAGGATGCCCCAAGGTCCTGTGATTCCAAAGCAACCACCTCAAAAAAACTCCTAGGTTGCCCAACTTTCTTCTCAACCGTATAATGTTGCTAAGAAGTACCTTTCCACCATGTAGTCTTCATGACTTTTTTCTTAAAACCACATTGTGCAGCAACATGACCTGTTTTAAAACATCTTCTACATCGAAAGGGAATCCCTTCATAGTCCAAGGCCCAGACCCAAATTTCACTTTTTATGTTAGGATTCATGCCTTGTGAGGCATAGTTAATTTGTATCTGCTTATAAATAAAATAATATGTTTATTTAATAAGATAATTTGGTCATAAAGTATGTTGGCCAAATGTTTAATTTTTGCAAAAATAAATACTTTTATACTATTATGATAGATCTTATAATTATTTGATTTTAATATACTTCCAAAATGCACTAATGTTTCTATTGAGATGTTGCAGGTGGGCAGTCCAGATTCCTTAAGAATTAGAGACAAAGTCCAATTGAGAAATGTTTAAATTATTGATTTTTCATTCTTTTTAAGGGGGGTTTAATGTTTAGAGTGACTTGATTTTTTTTTATGATAATTTATTTGTGGAGGGAAATATGTTTTTAATTGAATAATCTTTTCAATTGGTTTGTGTTTTGAGGGGGAGTTGAAGAGTTGGGAGGAATTCTATTTTAAGATGGAATTGGTATGGTTGTCTTGTCAATTAGTTACTACTTTTCTTCATTTTGGAATTCAATTTGGTGTGTGAAGGTTGTTGCTTCTTTTGGGGTTTTGGTTGAAAGTAAGTGGTGGTAGAAGAACCTTAACAGAAAGAAGGGATTGAATACTTTGCTCTGGATTTTGGGCTGATTCTAACTTGGACAGCCAAGGTATGCTTAAGTTTTGGTTTGTGAATTTTGATGTAGTGATTGATTGTTTGTTAGATTATGTTGTGTTGCGAAAATTTGTATTATTCCCTGTTTTGTGTAGAATATTGCTTGTGTAATGGGGGGTTTGGGTGTGTTTAAGGAGCGGATCTTGTCTACAGGTTGAGAGCCTGCTTTGTTGGGGGTCAAAAAGGGCGCAAAACCTCTCTTGAGAATTCATTGTAAAATATAATTTATGTATTTTGATGGAGCTGTGGAATGGATGGTGTATAAAATGGTGGGTTGTGGAGGTGTTGTGAATGGAAGAAGTTGGTTGTGAAGTGATTGGTTGTGGAGGTGTTGTGAATGAAAGTATTTGGTTGTGAAGTTGCTAATTATGGAGGTGATGTGAATGGAGGAAATATGTGATGTATATGGAGTTGATTGTTTAATCTGAAAAGATGTTTTGCCCGAGAGGGAAGGGAATCCCCCATTCTCCCCCTTTATAAGAATTCAGAGAACGAATTCTATGTCTGTGAGTCAGTGTTCAGGTTTAATTTGTTAATCTGTAATTTGACATTTGGGATTTGTCTTCCGCTCGGGGGTGGACTTGACAGTTCTATGGTTGGGAGGAGAGCTCTATTCGATGTCTGCAGGTTTCAAAGGATGATCTGAATTGTAGAAGGAAAAGAATCGTATGAAAAATTCTTTTGTAATGCTGATACCATTTGATAAGAGTTGCAGGATGAACCAGAGTTCTTGATTGCAAGAGATGGATTTTTCTGAGTACAGATTTTGGAACCAAGTAAATTGTTTAACTTATTAGTAAGCATTTCCATATATAAGAGAAAACATACAATTTACTGTGTTATTCATGTCAGCAAAAGAATTAAATTCCGGTTACTATCTGCATCGTTCTTAAGTTTCGAAATTAATGAATATGCTACTGTTATTGTAAACTTTATTCTGTGATTTTCCTATGTTCTTTTAAGTAGAAAATTCGAAGAGTTTTGTAGTTATGGTCAAATAAATTATCCTTATAGAGCAACCGATACATATTACTTTCCTCTTAGATCCGAGTAAGTGCGTTACAATTTGTCTTGGTCTTGCGTAAACTGGAAAAGAAATGTCACCATGTTCGGTTGTATAAATAATTTGTTGATCACATTTTCATTTGTTAAAAGAAATAAGGTTTTAATAAATGCCAATTAGCTTACAGCCGGTTCTGGGCAGTTATCTATTTTTATCTGCATGTATATTAGCTTATTATCATTTGTTAAAAGAATGTGAGGAAATCTTTTTGGAAGAGGATGAATGCTTATATATTTATATATCTATATATTATGTTTTCATTTGATTCTTTTGTATATATTATTATGCCTTGAGCCTTTTAATCATGTCTTGTTTGTTATGTTTTTCTTATTTCATTTCATCTTTTATATTATGATTTTTGTGGTCTTTTTTTGTTTTAATTTCATTCTATATTATGATTTATTCTTGCATTCCTCAGTTAAAAACATCTTTTCTATTTACTTGTACATTTTTCTTCTCTGTCATGATGAGCTCATATGCTTGTTTGTACCTCTTTTCTTAAAATTTCATATTTTGCCCATGTAACTTGTTTTAAGTTTAACACTTTTAATTGATCACCTTTTCATTGTTTACATATTATATTGATCTTGTGTTTCCATACGATCCGTAACATTTCTACACTATACACTTATGATACCTTATATATACCATAATTATACTTTTTATGTTTATTCTTGTCATAAATAGTACTTAATTGTCTTCTTATCATACCTACCCTCTTATGACTTCATATGTATGACTTGTTATTTTTTCATACTTATGTTTTCATGTTTATATTATTATACCTTATGATATCACATTAGAATCTTTATCTTGACCTTACCTAATATATCCCATTGATACTCTTTTGGTCCTTGTCTTTAGGGCCATCTATCACTTATATTTTTTCGTATATACTCAAACGATTTGTTAATTATTCCAAGTCAAGGAATCTTGAACTAATATGCAAAAACAAACTCATCCTAGAGCCCCGAATCTCAAGTTCTTTCTCAAGTCCTTTTCATGCGGTTGCTTGCAACTTTTGAGAACTAATTTACATATTATCAAAAGGAAGCATCAAAATTAATAACAATAACAATAGAGTGATTGATTCCTTACGCGATGGAGATATATTCACTAGCCAGAGGTCAACACTTAATAACAAACAAACAATGACACATATATTATAAAAAATAATTATATCATGTGAAGGCATTGTCATTTGTTTAAAAAGTCTTCCAAATAATATAGAAGAAAATAATCTCCTCCCTCGTAAGCATTTTTTTAAAAGATAATAGGATAACATACAAGTCTGTATTATATTAATTTAAATTTAATTAAGTAGATTCTATATAATTACATTCAGGATGATTATAATATGTAAAGTAATTTATGTAGGATTTGTTGTTTATTTGATTTGGTTTGATAGAAGGTAGATTATTGTTGATTAATTTAAGTGATGTAATAAAAAAATTATAATTAAAATGTGATTGTGGATTTGTAAATAAAAGGTTAAGACAAGTTTACATAGAGGGTTTTGTTGTTATAGATTAGGTTGCATCATACAATCTAGACTTTGATTAGGCTGCATTATGTGATCTAGTATAAATGGTCTAATTGGGTCCTTTACTAGGAGTATCTTCTAAAACCTATTTGTCTTTGATTTGATGTCTATCTTATTGAGTTTGGGCATGCTTAAAAGAACATAGAGGACTTGATTTCAAATTAAGGAAAGGCCCTTCACTTATCTAGTCAATCCCCTCGTAAATGAGATTTCACATAAATGCCAAGAGTGTAATGTAAATGTGGGTTTGGTATAACTGGTGAATTTGTGTAATGCTTAAATACAAAGTCTTAATTTAAATGCTCTTAAATCAAATATTATTTGTGTGATTCCTTCTTATGATTATTTTTGTCATTTCAAATGACCCATGTGATATCTTAAATACATGACAATGGTCATTAATTTGAAATATTTTGGATATGGCTCATTGAGGTAGCAACTAGTTTTCTAGAAGGTTCATGTTTGGATGTTGGAAGGATAATTTTGAATTTGAAAAAGTAGCTTATACATAATTATGTGATGTAGTCTAATCATGTGTGGTTGAAAGTTGTGGATTATGCTATGGTGAAGTCTAAAGTGATTTTCCATAAGGCCGGGTTCTTATTCTACCTTAATCACACTCTTCAAAACTACACTTGAGATAACTATTTTCTTTGATTTATGTGATCCAACATAATGAATTTCCTAGTTACTTCCTTGATGTGTGATCAATTTCAATTCAAATCATCTCTATGTTAGACAAATATAGTACATTATCTTGGGCATGCAATGCCAAACCTAAGTAGGACATGATCTCCTAGATATTTTTACTTGCATTATAAAAATTAGATTATTGACTATTTTGTAATGAATCTAAATTAATCATGAATTCTAGTCATGTTGATAATTATTTACTTAACTAACTAATTCAATATTTGATCATAGTTAATGAGTTGATGCAAGAGCATCCTTGGTTCTTTGTAATCCTGCATCAACCAAAAATATTTTCTTTCAGTTTTGTTCTTGTTCTTGTCCAATTCAAGTTGGCAGATTCAATATTTCATCATACTTGCTCACCAGATCCTGTGGATCTATGTTTTCATCGTGGACATGCTCATTTTCCTTATTCCAAGATTTCGACACGATTGGATCTTTTTCCAGCAAGTTATCTCTTTCGGATTAAGTGACAGTTTCTAAAACAAAGCACCAAAGCAGTTTCGATCCTAACGACTAATTTGATCTCTTGTGGATCCTTCTCGTAACTTGTGGATCCTCGCGTTGTGTTTTGAATTGTTTTGTGGAGTGTCCCCAACCTTAATTTAGGTCCACACTTCATCGTATGCACCTATCGAGGAGAAATTCAAATTTGAGGCCGACCTATTTCATGCACGTTATGTTTCCTTCATTGGAGATTGTAACGATCTTTGGCCAATGCAAATGATTCTAGATCTCAGATGTGATATAAATCATTGTAATAGATCATTAGGATAGAGAATTAGAATGAATATGGGATTCGATCTGTAATATTTCAGCTCGTATAAGGAGCATGTAGGAATACTATATTTTGAGCATGTTGTATCAGCCCTATGAGCCCAATCTGTAAACCCGGATGTTGCCGGTTGTATGTAATTGAAATTTATGATAATAAGAATTTTTGAATCTGCATTTTCCTTCATATTCCGAGTGGCTTCTTTTGTGTAACTCTTGTTGCATGGTCCAAACTGTTCTATTTGAGGACCCTCCTACTGTGACTGCACCAGATTGGTATCAGAGCGAGATTCGTTCTGTGAGAGATCATCAAAGTTTGTGAAGTCCTGTTGAATATTTTTTGTGGGGTGGTAGAATGAGGATCCGACTTGCAGCTACAAAGGACTTGTATAAAGATGGCAGGAAGAAGAAATGGTAGAGGAAATAAAGTGCACAAAAATGCAGACCCAACTATAATGGAGATGTTGAGAGGAATTGCTACTAGATTAGAAGCAGTCGAAACGACCCAGAGGAGAGGTCAACTAGTTGATGATGTGAGTGATGAAGAGGTAGAGGAACAGGAAGAAGAGGAAAGAGGAAATCAACCTAGCCTTGATCAGGGAGAAGAGAGGTTCATAAGAGCCCTAACCAGAGTAAATACTAAACCACATTTTAATCCACCAGATTATAGTGGTAAGTTGGATTCAGCTGAATTGCTTGATTGGATAATAGAGATGGAGAAGTATTTTGATTTTGAAGGTATCGTCGAAGACAAGAAGGTGAAATTTTCTTGTACAAATTTGAAAGGACATGCATCCCTTTGGTGAAAGCATTTGCAGAAAGATAGGCAAAAAAGAGGAAAGGAGAAGATAAAATCATGGGATCGGATGGTGAATAAGTTAAAGATGAAGTTTATGCCCGTAGACTATCATATGAGTTTGTTCTGAAAGTTGCAGAATTTGAAGCGGAAGGAGTCAAGTATGAAAAAATATATTGAGGAGTTCTACAAGTTGAATATCAGATCCAGACATTCAAAGGATGAGACCAAGAAAGTAGCCAAATATGTGAATGGCTTGAAGTTGTCTATATAGGATGAGATCAATTTAATCAAGTTGTTGAGTGTGGAGGAGGCATATCAATGTGCCATAAAAGCATAAGAGAAGCTGAATAAAATACATGAGCAAAGACAAAGAGGAAGAGGTGGAAGAATCTAGAGAGGAATATTTTTTACTGGAGGAGGAAGAGGATCTTCTGTAGATCAGAATAAAGATAAGGAAGTCAGTAAGAATGATAATCTGTACCGTAGAGATGACGGAAACTCTTACCAGAGAGGAGGATATGGTGGTTACCGGAATGAGGGTTATAGAAAAGGTGATAGAGGGTAGGAGAAAAGAGTGTTCAGGGGAACTTATTTTAAGTGTGGTGGAGAAGGACATGGAGCATTTGAATGTAATCAGGGAGAGACAAGCAGAAAGACAAAATAGGAGAAGAACAACCTTTGTTGAGGAGGATCATGTCGGATCATCCAATAAACTGGAAGAGGGAGAAGCGTTGGTGAATAGAAGAGTATTGTATCAAAGTGAGATGGAGTAGGAACCGTTGCAAAGAAATAATTTTTTCTGAACTAGATGCAAGGTAGCTAGTTAGTGTTGCAGAGTGATTATTGACAGTGGAAGCTCCGGGAACCTATTTTCTGAAGAAACGGTGACCAAATTGAAGCTAGAAAGATTGAAACACCCAAAGCCCTATCAGATAGCATGGATTCAAGATGAGTATAAGATATTGGTAAGTGAACAATGTTTGATGAAATTGAAGATAGGAAATTATCATGATGAAGTTTTGTGTGATATCATGCCTATGGATATATGCCATGTTTTGTTGGGAAGGCCTTGGTATTATGATAGACAGGCTATTCATGATGGAAAGAAGAACACCTATACCATTATTGCTAATGGGATGAAGTAGACTTTGTTGCCCTTGAAGGATGTTCCTAAAGTTGAGGTTTGCACGAGTGCTAGAATTTGTTTTGTTGATGGAAGGAGATTTTTGGATGGACTGAGACATGAGAACATGTGTTATGCCTTAGTTCCTAAGAAGGTTGAAGACTTGAAGCATGTAGAGAAACAACCAGAAGAGATAAAGGAGTTGTTGGAAGAATATGAAGCTATCATTTCAGATAATGTACCTGATGGATTGCCACCTATGAGGAGTATTATTCATTGCATGGATCTGATTCCTGGAGCTAGTTTGCCAAATAAAGCAGCACACCAGATGACACTAACAAAAAATGAAATATTGAATAGACAAGTGCAATAATTATTGAGGAAGGGTTTGATCAGATAAAGCTTAATTCCTTATGTAGTACTTGTGCTAGCACCTAAGAAGGATGGAGAATGGAGGATGTGTACAAACTCTAGAGCCATAAATAAAATCATAGTAAAGTATAGATTTCCTTTGACCCAAATGGATGACATTATAGATTGTTTGAGTGGAGCTAAATAATTTACAAAGATAGATTTGAAGAGTGGATATCATCATATCAGAATCAGTGAAGGGGATGAGTGGAAGACAACATTCAAGACAAATGAAGGATTGTATGAGTGGTTGGTGAAGCCTTTTGGACTAACAAATGCACCAAGTACTTTCATGAGGCTGATGAATGAGGTATTGAAGAAATTATTTGGTAAGTTTGTGATTGTCTATTTGGATGACATCTTGATTTTTAGTAAGACTAGAGAATAAAATTTGTTGCATATAAGACAATTTTTGCAGAGGTTGAGAGAAGAGCAGTTGTTGATAAACATTAAGAAGTGTAGTTTCATGAAGGAAGAATTGGTATATCTGGGGTTTGTGATATCTGCTGATGGATTGGAGATGGATCCTAAGAAGGTAAGAGCAATTGTTGAATTGCCTACACCAAAAAGCATTGGAGATTTAAGATCATTTCATGGATTGGCTAGTTTCTACCAAAAGTTCATTAGGAATTTCAGTTCTATTTGCAGTCCTATGACAAAAATAATGAGAGGAGATAAGAAATATTTTAGGTGGACATCTGGAGCAAACCAAATTTTTGAGTTGTTGAAATAGAAGGTGACTGAGCAGCCTGTGTTGGCTTTACCAGACTTTAATAAGGTATTTTAGGTAGACCGTGATGCAAGTGGAAATGCAATTGGAGCAGTATTAAGTCAAGAAGGAAGACCAATAGCTTATTTCAGTGAGAAATTGAATGATGCTAGGAGAAGGTATGCAGTGTATGACCAGGAGTTTTATGCCATAGTTCAATCCTTGAAGAAGTGGAGACATTACTTGTTTCCTAAGGAGTTTGTGTTGTATACAAATCATCAGGCATTGCAGTATTTGAACAGTCAAGGTAAGTTGAATCAAAGACACATGAGATGGGTGGAATTCTTGCAGAGTTATACTTTTGTTTTGAAACATAGGAGTGGAAAGTCGAATAGAGTCATTGATGCTTTGAGTAGGAGAAGGAATTTACTACCAGAAATGAGAGTGGAGGTATTAGGCTTTGATGAATTGAAGAACTTGTATGAGGAAGACCCAGATTTTGCAGAATCTTGGAGAGCTTGTAAAGAACCTATCTTGGAGGATAGGATTTAGTGGTTGGATTATTTCACTCAAGAGGATATGTTGTTTAGAGGGAATCATTTGTGTATACCCTAGAGCTCAATGAGGGATAGCTTGGTGAAAGAAAAACATAATAGAGGATTGGAAGGACACTTTGGAATTGATAAGACAATAGAATTGGTAAGTGAGAATTACTTTTGGCCACAAATTCATAAGGATGTCAAAATTTGTGTAGAGTTACAGAATTTGTCAAGCTGCAAAAGAGAGTAGTTAGAATGTTGGATCGTATAAGCCTTTGACAATTTCAGAGAGACCTTGGGAGGATATCAGCATGGATTTCATACTTGGTTTTCCGAAGACACTGAGAAGTAATGATTCTATATTTGTGGTAGTGGATAGATGTTCTAAAATGGCACATTTCCTACCTTGTAAGAAGACAACAAATGCAATACATGTAGTAGACTTTTTTTTCAAGGAAGTAGTTAGATTGCATGGATTACCTAGGAGTATTGTTTTAGATAAAGATACAAAGTTGGTTACTTTTGGAGGACACTTTGGAAGAATTTAAAGATAGATTTAAATTTCAATTCTACTTTTCACCCACAGACTGATGGACAGATAGAGGTAGTAAACAGTATTTTGGGGAATTTGTTGAGATGTTTGGTCGGGGAGAAGACCAGAAGTTGGGATTTAGTCCTTGCACAAGAAGAGTTTTCTTACAATAATTCCGTGAACAGGGGTACCAGAAAGACACCTTTTGAGATTTTTACTTGAGTTCATCCTAGAGGTATATCAGAATTATGAGACATAAGCAAGGAAGATAAAAGGAGTGCAGAAACGAAGGAATTTGTAGAACATATGAAGAAGGTGCATACTCAAGTAAAAAAACAATTGTAAGATATGAACCGGAAGTATAAGGAGCGAGCAGATGAAAAGAGGATACATAAGGAGTTCGAAGTTGGAGATGAAGTGATCGTGTATTTGAGGAAGGAAAGATTTCCAATTGGCACATACAATAAGCTCAAAATGAGGAAGTTTGGACCCTGTAATATTTTGAAGAAATTTGATTCAAGAAATGCATATGAAGTAGAGTTACCGGATGGCATGGGTATATCACTTATATTCAACATTGCAAATCTACATCAGTCGTATGAATCATAATTTAGTGAAGATAGTAAAGAAAAATTGGAGAAACAGTTTCCTAAACAACAATCAGACGAGATAGAAGAGGTTTTGGATATTAGAGATAGGAGGACAATGCGTGGAAGACAATACAAAGAATATTTTGTAAAGTGGAAAGGCAGACTAGTGGAGGATTCTTCTTGGATTTATCAGGTTGAGGTAGACCGTATTGGTTTTTCTTTAGCCCCAGAAAAGTGAGGAACTCACTTTTCAAATAACCTCAGATGTCTGATGTAGGAGCATCCTTGGTTCTTTGCAATCATGCATCAACCAAAAATATTTTCTTTCAATTTTGTTCTTGTTCTTGTCCAGATCAATTTGGTAGATTCGGTATTTCATCATTCTTGCTCACTAGATCTTGTGGATCTATGTTTTCATCATGGACATGTTCATTTTCCTTATTTCAAGATTTTGGCATGATTGGATTTTTTTTCGGCAAGTTATCACTTTCGGATTAAGTGATAGTTTCTAGAACAGAGCACCAAAGCAGTTTCAAGCCTGATGGCTAATTTGATCTCTTGTGGATCCTTCCCGTAACTTGTGGATCCTTCCCATAACTTGCAGATCCTCGCATTATGTTTTGAATTATTATGTGGAGTGTCCCCAACCTTAATTTAGGTCCACACTTCATCTTATGCACCTACTGAGGAGAAATTCAAATTTAAGGCTGACCTATTTCATGCACATTATGTTTCCTTCATCAAAGATTGTAAGAATCTTTGGCCGATGCAAATGATTCTAGATCTTGGATGTGATATAAATCATTGTAATAGATCATTAGGATAGCGAATTAGAATGAATATGAGATTCAATCTGTAAGATTTCAACTCGTATAAGGATCATGTAGGAATACTATATTTTGAGCATGTTGTATTAGGCCTGTGAGACCAATCTATAAACCCAGATGTTGTTGGTTGTATGTAATTGGAATTCTTGATAATAAGAATGTTTGAATCTACATATGCCTCCATATTCGGAGTGGCTTCTTTTGTGTAACTCTTGGTGCAAGGTCCAGACTGTTCTCTTTGAGGACCCTCCTACCGTGATTGCACCATGAGTAAAACATCAATTTTAATTATGATAAATAATCCAATTTTATTTAGGTTGATGTGATAAGAATTTATTGAATTATATCAATGACTTAATATTTTTATATGTTTACATTATGCTTACAATATGATTAAACACTATGCTGCAATTATATCTTGTGTTATTTTGTGTTTTCAATTGAGTGTATGGATAATAGGTTGAGCAAGAAAAGAGATAAAAGGATGTCATATATGCCTCAAATCACATATCTTTTTTAATAGGCATTGAGGGGGATTTCACAAATCATGTGTTATTCATAGTGGTAAGACAACACCACCAAGTCCTAGCCAAGAAATAGTTAAGACCGCTTGTTCTAAACTTCACACTATTCTCAATCTTTCAACCTTACTTATTATGCTAATTTTGATTATTGTCACTATGCTTCCATGATGCCATTAAGTCCCTTTCCTTGATAAAATTTTCATTAGATCAACTAAGTAATTGTAAAATGCGTTAATTTTTTTAATTCTTTTCTAAGACCTTAGGGTTAGTACCTTGGGGAGGATTATATTGTTTAATTTTTTGGAGAGTCAAAGGTCATGTAGAATGTTATTTTGTCCTTGGTAAGTGAGTGATTTAGGTTAATTATGGCTCGAGGGTTAAGTGGGAACAAAAATTCCCCTCCACGTGACCCTTCCTTAATTTCAAATCTTGTAATATGGTGGAGTACACTCTAATCCATGTGTGGGAGTTTGCTCAACCACATGGGTGTACATGTTCTCTTAAAGAGTATTATATACTTGTATAATAGAGGGGTTGTTTATCTTGGAGAATGGGATTTCCGTGGTCTTAACCCAATGGTTGGGGAGGTGACATAACACTCCTATTTAGGTATGAATACTAATCTTGGTGGAGGGTTATGTTTTCTTTTTCTCGGGTGTGCTTGCCTGGAGGAAGAGAGGGTGGAGATCAAGACATATCTTGAGGAGGATCTCTTAAGAGTAAAATTAAGCTCAATAAATTGAAGAGATTACAAATTAGAGTGGCCTAGATTCCTAAATACTTGTGTATATTTAACATTACTACTTTTTGTTTTTTATGCTTATTATTGCATTATATGATTAAGTAGTGAAACATGTAAGGTGTTTATAGAAATGAGAACTTGAATTTACATACATGGAATCCTTGTTTAGTTGAAAGTGTTGATTGGTGTGGTATTGTGTTAATAAAATGGTATTTATGATGTGCTTCCCTCAATGAGAGTGTAATGGTTTCATCCCAATTTTTAAGTGGTTTTGATATCTCCCTTGTGATTGCTTCGATTATAATTGAGTGTGTATTATTCCCTTTACTTGGGTATTATTTTGGCCTTGCATATATTCCCATCTTTGATTATGGTGTTTAATGCAACAAGATGGCTTGATGATATAAATAATAGACATGTGGGTTGCTTTCTCCCTTGGTTGTATATGAGCTAAGTGGATTTAAAAGCTTGAAAATTCATTTAGGCAAGGCATATGTGATGTTTATGGAAGCTCCTTGTATCTTTAATCTTTTTGGAAAATATATATTAAACTGAAACGAAAGGAGAAACAATCTCCATGGTATTTGTATTTGTGTTAGTGTAGAGATTCCTTTAATTGTATATTTATGTTAGGGATGTGAAATGTTGGTTCTATAATTTGATCATTAAAATTTCATATATGTAGCAAAATTAGTTGATATTGCATTCATGTTTTTCTCTCCCTATAAGCTCTAGTCAAAAGGAAAAAAAATTATTTACTTTAATAATAGTGGAAGATTTTATTTAGTTTGGGATAGTTGAAATTACTCTCTCCTTAAGTGGACTAAAATAAATAAAAAATAGTTTTGGCTTGTAGTGAACAAAATTAATAGATTAGACTACTATATTTAAAACAAATATCTATATATATGTTAATATTATCTATTTAAAAAATAGAATCTAGAGATTTTATGGTTGTTTAGATTTCACCTTGTTACTTATAATATATTGGACCATGCTCACTTCTTACACTACTAAACAATAACACAACCACCAAATTTTTAACATAACAACATAAAATAAGACTACATTTAATGGATCACCTTTTTGCACTTGATAGAAACATGTTACATTGCCATCATAAGCACGCTACACAAAGTGTGAAGAGATGGATACTACAAAATTGGGTATGATGTATAAACAAAACACCTTGAAGGGGAATAAGGGGAATACATTTTGTTGTATAACTCCCCAAGGATTTACTATATGACAAAAAGAATATTTAGTCCCCAAGAACAAACTAAAGAAGAAAAAGTGAATATCCTATTTAATCTAACTAACAATAATTTAAAAAGAAATTAAACTTTGTAAGGAGACAAATAATTTCATCACTAAATAAATTGAATCATAACTTTGGATTAGTAAATTTACACACTAATTGAATAAATCAAAGATATAATTTCTACACTAGTAATTTAATTACTTTTAAATAATTAATTAATTAGATCCTATAATAGAATTAAGAAATTAGATTGCATAAAAATTTAAATCATGTGTAGTATGAAATAGTGCTATGTTCTCTTTGTCTGTTGTTTTCTTTCTATTGGGTCTCGGTTTTCTTTCTATTGTTTTATTGTTGGGTACTGCTAATGCTTAACTGTTTTATCTCTCGTGCAACACTTTATCTATTTTTTTTTTTTCAGTTATGGCCTGCTACTAGTATCTTATTATACTATCTTCTAAGCAGCATTTTGTATCTTAAGTTGTAAAGAGTTTTGGGTCCCTTCAAAACCTGTTTTTCCCATATAATCAAAACAATTATTTTAAGTCATGATGGTTATGAATACATAATTTAAATTATGAACAATAATAAGTCACTTATTCCATTTTAAATTACTTATAACCCAATTACTAATTTAATTTAAATTTATCATGTCATAATTAATTATGACTCCTATTTCTCCTAATCCACTAATTCATAAATTCTCAATGCATCTAATATTTCTAATCTCGAAATTAATAATTAAGATTACTTAAGGTTGGTGAAAACAAGTCAAATTTTTAGTTTTAATTAAATATTTGTTCCTAAATTTTCTTAGCAACTACCTATGAAACTAACTCATAAACTAAATAAATTTTCTTTAAATATTTCTCATTTCTCTTGTTGTCATTCAAGATTAGAAAATTACTAGGTTGAAGATGATTGTTTAAAGTTTTATTTTCAAGTTTATTTTTTGGTTTAGAATGGTTATAATATTTTTCTCCAATCTTGTCTTGATGGCTGCAAGTTTGAAGATTTATGTAGTTGTTTTCCCAATCCAACAAATTTTTTACAAGTTTTTGAAGACTTTTAGTTGTTTTCTCTATTCCTCAATGTTTATTGTAGGTTTCAATTTTACAAACATATGTTTTAGATCTCTATTGTAGAAAGTTCAATTTTTTTTTGAATATGTATAAATTTTTATATATATGCTATCTAAATCTAGGCATGTATAATAATTGATTTGAATTATAATTTACCCTTTTTTATAAGGGTGAAGAAAGTATTACACAAGAGCGTATTAATGGAGGATTATGAGGCTATTTATGTTTTGGTTGTCCAAACCAAAAGGGACCATTTGATGAATAATCTAAAGAGTATCATTAAAAATTACTTCTTCATTTTTGAAAGAGAATGGTGTGCTATTGAGGCCAACATTATCCTCTACAAAGTGTCAGCCACCAGTATGGGAGGGGTTAGAGTAATATTTGAAGCCTCGTCATGTGGAGAGGTAAAGAGGAATGCCACACTATGGGATATCCTTTGTAGAGGAGGAATCTCTTATTTTCTTAAGGCCATGAATAAACATGAATCAACTTTATCTAAGGAATTTTCCTATTCTTAGAAGAAATTTATTTAGGCAACATCCTTCTTAATGATTATAGAGTTAATCATAGAGGCCACGTGTTTGATTTTTTGATGCTGGAGGTTATTTGTGTACAAAAATATTTAACAAAGATGAGAATTCAAAGCATCTATTTAATTTCATCAAAGATAACAAGAAAATTAATTTTTTTTAAAGCATTTATAAAGAGGATTTTCCTAAAACTTGGCATAAGGTGACAAATGTCTTGATTAAGGGTTGGTAGAGCTTGGAATATAGGTTGAATTTCATATAGAATAAGTAGGAATATATAACTAGGAACCTTTAGGAGATATTTTCTTTTGAAACACGAATACAATAAGAAAATCGGCCACTAGTTTATTTATTCTATAAAATGAATTCCATAAAAGAAGACTTCAAAAAATTGAGGATGGAGAAATCACTATAGAAATTCCTACCAAAAGGACACATGTGGGGATTATTAAGGCTATAAATAATAAAGAGATTATGGTGGAGGATGATACTATTGAATCCTCCCTTTTAAGATCAAGTCAACTTCTTGGCTAGTGAATGGAATGTTGCCTCTAGTCTGAAGATGCTAGATTAGAAGCATGGCTAGCTTCCCTATTTTTGGCATTTACTTTGTTCTAACCTATTCCTTTATTGTTCTTTTTATTTTCAACTATTCCTACTCTAGTGTTTGTTTTTGTCCTTTGGTGATGCCCCCATATCTTGTGGGTATCATTTTCGGGTGTGAAAAGTATTTTGTTGTAAGAGGAAGAGGTCCCTTTCAAAACCTCCTTTTATTAATATAAAAAAGAATTTATAACTGAGTCATATCCTTTTTGTTAGGTTTTAACCACCTTAAAACCTATATCTCCAAGTCCCTTTTAGTTAAAATTTGATACTTGTTTTCTAGTGTCGAATATGTTGATGAGGTCTACTTTGTTGAACAAGAAAACTGAGGAGGGGTGAATCAGTTGTTCCAATTTTAACCTTTAAAACTTTCATCGGAAGTTAGATCAATAACCATTCACAAATCGATTACTCTGCTAGAGTGATTAATCATTAAGTGTAGAAGTGGAAACTGAAAGAAGTAAAATCATACACACAACAACACCAGATTTACATGGAAAACCCAATGAGGGAAAAACCATGGTGAGTATTAGCTCACAATATAAAGTATTTCAAAACCAAATACAAAGGCTCACTACTGAAAGGCTCACTGCCAAGATAGGACTTACTTGTCCAAAATAGGATTTACTGTCCAATAAGGGTGTATTTCTTGAAGGGCTCACTACCATAGAATTACAAAGAAGATAGAAGAGGATTGTCATAGAGAGAAAACTATCTTAATGAAATAGAGATTTCCACCAAAATTTTCACACACACTTGTAGAAATGCTTGAATGATAGAGTACACCTTCAGCTCACTACCTCTAGAAACTCGACAATTAAATTTTGCATTGATCTGCTCAATCTTGCATCACACACTTATTTTGCATCTGTCTTCAATCAATATTTTCATCTATCTTTCATCATCATCTCAATTTTTTTATACCATCTTCAACCTTGAAACTCATCCAATTTCAGCCACACACCATTTATATTTACAAATTCAAATTAGGTCGACGCCTAAACATTCTATGGTGGAATTAAAATAAGGTTGACCCAAACACATAATTAATGATGACTTAAATAAGTTCCAACATGCCTCAACACACTTTCATAAACTTCGTGAGTAGTGTTTAACACAAGGTCATCCAACACCAGTGTAAAACACATAAAACAATTAAGCATGCACAACCTTAACTCGGTCCAACCTTTAATTCTGGATAACAAAATACACTTGAACACGACCTCATTAGCTTATTCTTAAAACCAAAAGTTCTGAAACCAAAATACAGAGAAATCCAGAGCAACTACATTTCTCCTGGACCTCAACCAAACACACCAAAATGCACAGATCACAATTGGTGAAGATATCTCGCATTGTACAATGATCTAGAAGCCTAAATTTTGGATACAATAACTACCAACAACCATGAACAACACCTCAGATCCTCAATAGCATAGAATCACATCTCATAGTGCATATCCTAGAGCACACATTGAATACCTACAACCTTTATCTATTACAATCTTCTCTATATCCTCGACATATACGACCAAAAACCAACTATCATGACATTAATGACAACAACAACCAGTTAACTAGTTGACATCAATGACAACACCTTATTACTTGCAAAAATCTCCCCTTTATCGTTGATGGAAACACATGATGTGAAAAACCATCAAAGACAACACAACTTTGAACCATCAATCTCCAGAATGCTTTCTCCCCTTACTTTATCACTTTTTCACATGATACTTTCTCCCCCTTTGACATCAATGGAAAAGGGAAAAGATATTTCACATTATTTTCCACCTTTGACATTAAGAAATTACCAGTACAAAATTATCCCCCTTACGAGTACACCCAAACAAATCCACAATGACAACTCACACTAGTAGAAATTTGGCAAATAAATGACTACATGACTAAAAAATTTAGTCACGACAACTAAAAATGACTAAATTCTACTTTTATTGCAACACAACTATAAATGACTAAAAAAATGACTAATTTGATTGTCGAGTAAAAAATACAACTACATAATTAGTCACACAATTAAAAATGACTAAATAATCAGTCACTTCGAATTGGTAATTTCCCTCCTCCCCACCATTTAAAAATGTCATTACAATTAAAATTAATACATAGAACATTTGGAAGATTTGAAACTGTAAAAAAAAATCATGCCTTTATCCTTCATAGGGAAGGGTTTCTCCTCGCCACTCCAAGGAGCAAAGACCAACACCACACAAAACCAGATATGAATGCTGAAGGAAGCCTGCAACTATAGCCTAGAAGTCATTCGCATATCACAAAAGTTTCAATGGAAGAAAATGTCATTATTTCCAAAGCAGAAGGATCCAACGTGGCCAAAAAGGATGTTGGGGCATCTATGAGGAAAATGAAAATGAAAGTTTTAATTTGTATGGCGAGTTGGTAGAGGCAGCAAATTCAGGGCTGGTGGGGTTGGTGGTTGGTCTAGTTACATATTTGATCATTTTCACTAGGGAAAGCAAGCTTAAGGAGGTCAATGAATACCGAAGGTTTTGGTGCTCGTTGATCAACTTGTCTCGTGGCAGAGGTAAAATGTTGCTTTGAGTTTTGAATATTCTGTTTGGGGTTTGAGGTAGAACGAAATAAATTGATTGTGTTAAACTCTGATTTTTGGGTCTGTCTTATGGGTGCTTGTTTAGATGGGTGAGGATTGTTTCTTTTGCTAAAAATATTTTTATATGTCAATGTTGAGCTTACATAGTTGAATTAATTCTCCCTTTTTTGTACTTTCAGTCACTTCTCCCTCCTTTTCCATGATGTGAACCTTGTTTAGATTATTGAGTGGTGTTTTTTCAGTAGTTTTTATAGGTAGAATATGGACGTCTTGAAAGATTAGATCATAAGATAAATTTGGTCTATCTCTGATACTCATAAATAGTTTGTAAAAACAATATTTTTATCTTGTGCGGGTTGCATTACCACTAGATATTGGAAGATTGTTTGTGGGATATGGGGTCAGTCTTACTTCCTATATAGTATGTCTCCTTTCTATATAAGATTAAAAAGGTTGATGTTTATCCTCTAAATATATGGGTGAATCAACATCAATATTTATATAATATAGCTAACCATGACTCATTTTTATAGCATATATAGCACTTTGAGGTCTAAAAAAGGTTGATTATGTTTGTTTTCTGGCATTGCTTTTAATTCCATTATTTTTAAATACTTGGATAGGTTCTTGTCTACATAGCTGAAATAACTCCCAAGGACTTGAGAGGAGCACTCACAAATACAAATCAGGTCAAAGTCTTTAATCTTCCTTATCCTTTTGTTAGTATATATGTGAGAACATGATTAAAATAGATAGAATTATATCAATTAAAATTTAGAAGAAGCATCATTGCACTTCATTATGCTCAAAAGAAAGTGCTCCTATCTGCAAATCTAAGTTTCATTGTTGACTCATTTAATAGTTGTCGATAACTACCAGTATACTAATAGTATACCTTCTTGGGGAATGTTGATGACATGGCACAAACTTGCTATTATAAGTAATAAAATCCATTAAGATGCCACTTGACATGTTCTCATCAAATAAAACATCACAATAAGTAGTGAATGTTCTCCATCAAGGTTGAATTCTAGTAAAAATCACAATATATAGGCTTAGTGTCATAAATGCATCAAAATTGTATTTTTGCATGTGAGGAAACTCAACATTGGTCCACTTATATCTTGCATGAATGGAATTTGAAGGACTTATCCCATGTTCTATTTTGGTCTTGGGTATCTTCTTTATTCCAAAGTGCCCGAGGTGGTTGGTGAGTAGCTTTTTTATTTGGTAATTTCATCATGTTGTGTGGTTAATATGTAGGAAATTAAAAGAGTGAGTGAAATTATGGGAACCTAATCCAAACAAAGCTCAATTCTAGTTGATGTTTTTAGTTTATAATATCCATTTTACATTCCCAATAATTTTCTTGTAGGAAAAGGTAGGACGAGAGAAAGAGTTTAAAGTAGCATTGCAAGCCCTTTGAGGAAAAGATTGTGATGTTTTTGTTGAGGCAACTGAAATCAAGGTCTTTATTTCTACCTTGGGTCATACATAAATGAGTTCTATTTATCTATGAGTAGAGAAAATCATGAAAACAAAAATACTAAATCTTGAGTTCAACTAACTGTTCATGGAGAAAACTTACATATTGATTAATTTTATAAAAGTTAGTGATCTAGGAAGAACATTATAATCTAATTTTTTTAATTTTGATTCAGAATGTTACTAAAGCATAGATCTATCTTGTTCAGTAATACGTGGATGAGTTAGAAATCCTTCCAAAGGGTAGAGTATTGGACTTATTTCAACGTAAATATGTACATCATATGATAGTGAGCACATTCTTAATGAACAATATGGTTTGTCGAATTTATGAGTCATGACAAACCATTCATTTGTTTATATTATTGTCAATAAATGTATAGGTTGGAGTCGGCTTGATGGTATTCCACAACAATTATCTAGAATCAATACTCTCATGTTCTATGCCAACAGAATTTTCAAAGTTGTTGGTAACAAATTACAATGAGGTCATAATTTTGATTCTATGTAGCCTTTTTTGGATGTTTGAATTGTTTGGATTGTCATGTAGGCTTCAATTCAGATCATGTGGCATCTGTTAGTGTTTCTATCCTTCAGGTGACAATCTTTTCTCCGATGATCTTATTTTTTCTCCAATGAGATCTCTTTGAAAATTTCTCTCATAAAGGTGATAGTTAATTTGAGATAAATCTACCAGCTTCACATTGAGAATTATATATCCACTTTATTACCAACATATGATTCACTTTCATCTATCTATGTTGAATCAGTAGATAGTGCAGTTGATTCTATCAAATTTTCTATATGAAGTTAGGACATTTTTTTACTTTAAAGATATTTATATTTAGTACTCAATACCCTTTTTGTTTTCTAGGTGTTAATGACAGTAGTAAGTGTCCTACTGATGGAAAAATAAGGAAGGCGACCACTTTTGATGGTATCTCTAGGAATCTCCCACCTCACCGCAATGACCAAGCCATAAACCCGTGGTGTCATGGTAACTCAAATACTTTTCCCTCATCACCGCAAGGATCAATTCAAAATAGTGTGGTATCACGGTTAAACTATAAAATGCTTGGAAGGGTGCATCCTAACATTTTTTAAGAACTTATTAGTTAATTATGTTGTGTATTTTTTAAAGCTAAGATTGATCGTTATCAGAATTGGGATGAATTATAAAGAAAAATCATATAGAATTAGTCTCTTTTTCTTGCTAAATAAATCTATGTTAATCTCATTCTTTGAGGAATTTTTTGAAATAGTTCACTTGCCTTGTCTGTTCTTCCACATTTTCATGTATGTATAGCAGGACACTTGTAACTACAACATATGAGAAAAAAATATCTATTGTTATGCTTGAATGGATGTCCCTTCGCTATTACTAGATATCTGATGTAGTGCACATTATTATAGTGCTAGCCTATTTTTCAGATTGTTTCATTTAGCATCACCAATATTCTCTACAAGAATAGTGTCCTTGTTTAAAATGATGGCAATGGTTCATGTCTCTCAAAACAATTTTTCTTGCAACAATCTTGGAGATGAATTTAGATGCAGTGTGAAAATCAGAACATACTCGAAGATAGATAAATGATTCTTTTTTATTCTATTCCAAAACAAACCAAATTTAAATTTGAAGGGGGCATGTTTAACAAACCAAATGCAATTGCTAACTTTTCACTATGGTGGTAGATAAATGATTATTTTTTCTTCTATTCCACAACATTAAGTAAAATTCTTGAATCTGGAAATACCCTACTGCCTTCATTTTCCAAGACAATTTCTCCAATTTTGTATAGCTCTCCCATGTTTGTGGATGTGATCTATCTCCTACACAAGAAAGCATGTACCATTTTATGCCCTTCAATACAACTACATGCAGGTATCTTTTTAATTCCTCTATCTTTCATCAATCTCCTTACTATTTGAACCTCACCACACCTACCCACTTTTGCACAGATGTTTTAGAGAAGAAAATAAGTTGCAGCATTTTTAGGATCCAACTAAAAAAGCAGTTTTTTGGAATACTCGGCCCATATTCATATATGTTCCATAGGAACGAAAGGTTTAACTGGAATCTTAGTAATAATGTTTAGGGTATCCTCAAGATAGCCAACACAGGCACGAAGGTCAACCATGAACACCTAATGATCAACTATATATGTAATGAAATAAGGGTTATTGACGTGTGAAGTATGTGCAACCCTCATCCACTAAACTTGCATGACTACATGCATCTAGAACACAAGCAAAGCTTATAATGTTGATGTTTCAGAGCGCTTCATTAATTCAAATATTTTGAGAGCATCCTTGCAAAATCCATTGTGTGCACATTTTGTAAACATGTCTTTTCATTTCATGAGATGACATCTCTTTGAGGCATTATGTCAAAAAATTCATTTTGTACTATATTTTGGTGTCAAATCTTTGGTAATAATGGTTAGTTTCATTACATTCAAATTCTGAATTCTAGGAAATTATATATAGTAAATAGATTGATGGCGGTTTGCATAGTGAAATTAGCTCTCTTAGAAATTAACTAAAACATCTTGTCTTGTAATATCTAGAAGGATTATTTTCATTAAAGAGGATTTTATGGTTATTTTTGTAACAATGATTATCAATGATTTTACAGTGTAACTAGCTTGCTATTTTCATTCAAGATACAAGTCATCAAATTCAAGCACATATCAAGAAGATGGTACTCTACTTCAAACCCTCAACCTCACTTAATTTATTTTGCTTACATGGGGATATTAAGGAATTTGCTAAACAATTAATATATGTTATTTGTTGTTTGTGAAGAAGAATCACATGAGATCCAATATGGCAGTGGATCAATATCTGGTTTCTTAAGTAAAGATGATGTCACAGTTGGGAAACTTGTTGTGAAACATTAGGTTAGTAATTTTTGGATGTTAAGGCTTCCTGTTGGATATCAAAGATCTATTCTCATCAACTTAATTTAGAATTTATGTATAAATGGATTCTTTCATGGTGCAAGTCTTTACTAAGACAACACATGAACCAAGGTTGACATTTTTGTTGTCTAAGTCTGATGGCATTCTTGGGCTTGGTTTCTAGGAATTTTTTATTGATAATGTTGTTCTAGTCTTGTTAGTGTTGATAGCCTTCATTTTATAATGTCAACTTCATTCTATAAGTTGAGTGTATCACCTTTCTTAAACTTTGAACAAAGTTCTGAAATCAAGGGTTCAATATGCATATTTTAGGTCTATGTTGAACACTTTGTTTAAGGTATTTGTTGGCAAGGCTATGATTTTTTAATTGATTTATCTTTCTACTGTGTTTGGACATAATTTTGTAAACTTGCAATATACAATGCACTTTCATTCTTTCTGAATTGAGACTAATAGTAATTTTGTTGGTTGTATTGAGGCACAGCTTCATTCATGGCGAAAAAGGCAACACCTTGTTGCTTATATTAGATGGCACGCTGCATATAAAGGAGGAAAGATTCTAGGGTTATTATTGACTGCATTGAAGGAGAGAGCTTCATATATGGGACACGATCAACACTCTCCTTCTTGGATTCTACATGTTACAGCTTGCTCTAGGAAGATTGCCCACATTGTAGAAGTTTTAAGAGATGAAAGGGGCATGTTCTCGCATTGAAGGGCTCCAAGCATGTGTTTCTATCATTGTAGATATTTTTTGGAGAAATTTATTTCTTGTCATTTTTGTGCATTGTAACTTATATTTTTAGTCTTGGGACTGAAAATAAAAATTGTAATACTCTATTTCTAAGCATTTTTCAAGCAAGATAGATATTTCAAACTTGTGCAAGCTGTAAGAACCTTTCTTTTAATAAAGTTCAATGATTTTTCCTTTTCAATGGTTGTCTTGTTGTGTACAATTAATGATTGATGTGTATTTATGAGTTTAATGTTTAAATCCTAAAATATTAGGTAATTAAAATGACTAAATATACTACTAATTGATGTCAATTAATAATTAAAGTGACTAAATATACTACCAATTGATAGAAATCAATGAACAATGAATAAATATGACTAAATATATGACCATTGAAATCGATGAATAAAAATGACTAAATATACTACCAAATTGATCAAAATGATGATTAAAATTAATGACTAAATACACTATCAATGGACAAAAATTGGTGAATAAAAATGACTAAATAAGTGACCAGTTAACAACAATCAATGACTAAATATATCAGAATAAAAAATGACTAAATAAGTGACCAGATTACAACAATCAATGACTAAATTAATGACTAAAAAAACTACCAAATCGATTAATCAAGACAACCAATAAATGACTAAAAATGGTTTATTCATCAATTTGGTCGCATTATAAATGACTAGCAATAAACTACTAATGGTCACATGACCATGTTTAGTTATTTATAAGTAGTTTTTAGTAATCTTTTCAGTCATATATTGTTGTTTATGTACTAGTGTCATGACACTACCTACTCCCCTTGAGAGGTAGCTACCAAACATCAGTCCAAAAGAAAGATAGATCCATAGATCCACCAGATGGATGCATCTTCATATGCATCTAGTTCAAGAAGGGAGAGGTAATAACCCCTAACTGGTGATACTCAAAAGCATCTTCAGGAAGAGCCTTAGTAAATATGTCAGAAATCTAATCCTTTGTAGGTATATACTCAAGCATTACTTCATTCTCCATGACCTTCTCTCTCAAAAAGTGATACCTTATTGATATATGCTTTGTCCTTGAGTGCATCACTAGATTCTTTGAAATGTTAATTACACTTGTATTATCACAAAAAATAGAGATCAAATCATCATACATTACTCTGATATCCTTCAATGTCTATATCATCCAAAAAACTTGTGTACAACAAGATGTTGCAATAATATACTCAAACTCTGTAGTGGATAAGGAAACTAAATCTTTCTTTTTACTTAACCATGACACCAATTTGCAACCAAGAAAGAATGGACCACCACTTGTACATTTTATGTCATGAACACAACTTGCCCAATCTGCATCTATATATGCACTTAGTGTAAAATTAGTATCCCTAGGATATCATAAGCCATAATTTGGAGTGCCATTTAAATATTTGAATATCCTCTTAACAATAGCAACATGTGTTTCTTTAGGGTCCTCTTGAAATCTAGCCACAAGACAAACTGCATGCATGATATCTGATCTGGTAGCAATTAAATACATCAATCCTCCAATCATAGATATGTGTTTGCTCTAATCAGCCTTAGGTGAATCGTCATCTTTACTCAATTTGTAGCCAGTCACCATAAAGGTGCATATCTATTTGGAACCATCCATCCCTAACTTCTTCAACATTTCTTTTACATAATTTTACTATGAAATACAAATTCCATTTTCTAACTGATTGATTTGCAGCCCAAGAAAGAAGTTCATCTCACCAAACATAGACATCTCAAACTCTTTTTTCATTTCTTCAGCAAACATTTTGCACATTTTTTTCGTTTCCTCCAAATATAATATCATCAACATATACAACTACTATCAATATTTTATCATTTTCAATTTTGAAATATAGATTGATATCTATCATACCTTTACTAAAACCTTGTTAAATCAAATATTTGTCCAACCTTGCATACCAAGCTCTAGGAGCTTTCTTCTATCCATATAAAAAATTCTCTAATTTGTAGACCATGTCTGGTTGATCTGACAACTAAAATCCTTTTGATTGTTCCGTGTAGACTTCTTCCAATTCACCATTCAGAAATACAAACTTTACATCCATTTGATAAACTTTAAAATCCTTATGAGCAACAAATGCCAAAAACATTCGGATAGCTTCCATTCTAGCCACTAGAGAAAAATTCTCCTTAAAATATATACCTTCTACTTGTGAGTAACCCTTACACACAAGCCTCGCCTTATTTCTAACCACTTCTACATTCTCATTCAACTTGTTTCTAAATACCCATTTTGATCCAATTATGTTTTTATCTGCCAGTCTAGGGACCAATTACCATGTTTTATTTTTCTCAATCTACATAACTTCTTCTTCCATTTCTCTCTTCCAATTCTCATCTTTACATGCTTCACTTACCGTCTTAGGTTCAACTGTAGAAAGTAAACACAAATTCATTTCAATAGTAGCAACAACTCTGCTTCTTGTCAATACTCCTTTTCTCTTGTCTCCAATGATTTGATCTTCTGAATGATTCTTTTGCACATATTTATGTGTCTTTGGGGACACCATCAGAGCTTCTTCTTCCTCATTCTTCTTTTCTTGTTCTTCAAAAAATTCTACTTCTCTACAATCGGGTTCATCTAATACATATCCATCAACATCAATTGAATTCTTTAGTGCTTCATAAACCTTGACATTTGTGCTTTCTACAATCTTTCTCAACCTTTTACTGTAGAATTTATAATATTTTCTTCTAATGGATTATCCAAGGAAGATACTTAAATCACATCTTGCATCAAACTTTCCTGGATTTTCTTCATCTCTTTTGATATAACATTTGCTTCCAAATACTTTGAAATACTTTACAGTAGGAATATTTCCATACCACAACTCATAGGGAGTCTTATTGCTATTAGATTTTTCTTGAACTCGATTAAACACATAAACAACAGTGTGAATTTCTTTTCTCCAATAGATTTCTGGTAGACCTACCTCATTGACCATCGTTCTAGCAACTTCTTGAACCGTTTTCTTCTTTCTTTCAACAACTTTGTTCTACTAAGGAGTTCTAGGATAAAACAATTGCCTTTTTATTCTATGTGCTTCACAAAACATGTTAAACTCATTGGGGGTGAATTCACCACCTCTATCAGACCTTAAGCATTTGATTTTCATATTTATTTCATTTTCAACCATAACTTTGAATCCTTTCAATTTATCTAATGCATCATAATTTTCTCTAAGAAAAGTAACCCATTTCATTCTAGAGTAATCATCAATCAAAAGCATTAAAAACATGTCACCTTGTAGACTTCTCACTCTTGTAGGAACATATATATCTATTTGAATCAAATCCAATAGTCTGGTAGTAGATTTTTCCTTTGACCTAAATTTGCTTCTATGTTGCTTTCCAAACTGACAGTCCTTACAAATAGCATTAACAAGCTTTGTAATTCTTGGTAAATCTCTCACATCTTGTACTACATTGATTCTCACCATATTATCAAAATTCATGTGGCACATCCTCTAGTGTCATAACCAGCTATCATTAATATGAGACATAAAGCAATGTCCATCAACACCCTTAAGTTGATAAATATTTCCTTCATACTTCTTTCCAACAACAATTAGTGTTCTGGATCTTTTTCTTATTTCACATTTCTCATCCTCAAACACAAGATTATACCCTTTACTACACATATGTCCAACAATCAAAAGATTATGCCTTACCCTTAACATAGTAGACATCATTAGTATTATGTTTTCCATCAAAACTGATTGAACCTATCCCACAAATCTTAGCACTGGTATCATCTCCAAACTTAACTAAGCCTCCATCATATTTTTCAAGTTTAACGAACTTACTTTTGTCACTGATCATGTGATGTGAATAGCCATTTTCAACAACCCAATAGTTATTTTCTTGTTTAGCATGAAGAGCAGAGATCACGGTACCTTCAACCTTCTCCAGAGCACTTTCTTTCATAGATCTTTTAGTATTAGCAGGAATAGATTCACCTTTTATAGCCAAGAACAAGCATTCATTATCATCAAAATCTCCATAATCATACTCTTCATCAGAAATACCTACATCTTGATTCACATAATATGCTATCTTGATCATCTTTCCTTTGTTTTCTTTTCCTTCTCTATGTTTATTCCTCTTAGCTCTTTTAGGACATCTCGAAGCATAATGACCAATTCCTCCACAACTAAAACATTTGAAAGGTAACTTACCTTGATACTTTCCAAAGCCCTTTTTCGTTCTTCTTACAAAGTTAGTTTCCACTTCATTGAAGTTTTCTTCATCTGGAACTTTAAATTTTGTATCCCTCAAAGTAGTTTCTATCTTTGATCCATTTCTCAAGCTAGGATTTCTCATTTCAAATGATGTTAGAGTACCCAATAATTGATCTTTAGTATAGGTTTTATAATCTACAAATTCCTCAATAACATATACCTTTTCACTATATGCATCAGGGAGAGTTCTGAGAATCTTCTTTACTATCCTGGATTCATCCACTGTTGCACCAATTCCTCACATTCCACCTACCAGCTCATCCACTCTTTGTACATAGGATTTAATGTTCTCATATTTAGTCATTCGTAGGATCTTGAATTGTGCCTCCAAATTCTACGACTTTGCTTCTTTAACCTTTTCATCTCCTTTGTCGATCTTTTCCAAGGCATCCCAAACCTCTTTAGCATTTTTTAGATTTACAACTTTGATTAACTCATAATGTGAAAGATTATTCTTCAAAATAAATTTCATTTTATTGTTTGCTTCATGTGCCTTGATCTCATCAGTGGTACTTGGACCATTAGCAAGAGCAATGTATGGAGTCTTATAATATTTCTCAACATCATATCCACAATATTCTAGATATCCTTCCATCTTTTCCTTCTATAAAGTTTAGTTCGTGCCATCAAACTTAGGACACTCAATAACTATCTTGTTCGCCATCCTGGACCTTCATTAAGAAGTTAAGCTCTTCTCCAAAGAACCAAGCTCTGATACCAATTGTTGAACGAGACAACTGAGAGGGTGGGGTGAATCCATTTTAGCAATTTTAACCTTTAAAACTTTCACCAGAAGTTAGATCAATAACCATTCACAAATCCATTACTCTACTAGACTAATTAATCATTAAGTGCAGAAGAAAAAACTGAAAGAAGTAAAATTATACACACAATAACACCAAATTTACTTGGAAAACCCAATGAGGGAAAAACCAAGGTGAGGATTAGCTCACAATATAAAGAATTTCAAAACGAAATACAAAGGCTCATTTCCAAGACATGACTTACTTGTCCAAAATAGGACTTATTGTCCAATAAGGGCCTACTGCCTGAAGGACTCACTGCCATAAAATTACAAAGAAGATAGAAGAGGATTGTCACAAAGAGAAAACTATCTCAATGCAATAGAGATTTCTTCCACAATTTTCTCACACACTTGCAAACATTCTTGAATGATATAGTACGCCTTTAGCTCACTGCCTCCAGAAATGCAACAATTAAATTTTGCACTAGTTTTCTCAATCTCGCATCACACACTTATTATGCATATGTTGTGCATCAATATTTTCATCTATCTTTCATTTATCTTTCATCTATATTATCTTTCGTCATCATCTCATCTTATATTTATACCATCTTCAACCTTGAAACTCATCCAAAGTTGGCCACACGCCATTTATATTTACAAATTCAAATTAGGTCGGTGCTAAAACATTCTATGGTGGAACTAGAATGAGGGAAAACCAAACACATACTTAAAGAGGACCTAAATAAGTCCCAACATGCCTCAACACACTTTCATAAACTTTGTGAGTAGTGTTTAACACAAGGTCGGCCAACACCAGTGTAAAACACATAAATCAATTAAGCACACACAACCTTAACTCTATCCAATCTTTTTAGATAACTAAATTCACTTGAACATGACATCATCAGCTTATTCTTAGAATTGCAAGTCCTAAAACCAAAATACGGAGAAATCTGGTGTATAGGCGTGAATTTGCACCCCTAACACAAATTCCCCTTTACCCCCTTACACTTTAGAAAACCTAAGGTGGAGGCTTAATTCCACTTAACCTCACTGCTCACATCACACTTGGTGCCCTGTTTGTGTGTCAATGAAGGCATTTTTGTCAAGGATGCCCGTGCAACGCGTAGACGTCCGTGCAGTGCACTTATGTCCCTTGTAGATTCTCATGGTTGGAAACTGCATAGATGTTACACTTCCTATTGGAAGTCAAACTGTAATGCTCCTCTTCGGCTCACCGACCTGAATATGGCCATTTTTCATCCTCTTCCTTCATATTCTTCACTCTCTCAGCCATTCTCAAGTTTTGCAAGATCTTGAGTTCATCTCTCCACACCTTTGAGCACTCACTTCAAACTTTGTAGCAGCACTTCACACTTCATAGTAGCAATCTATCACTTCATCACTCTGATACTGTGAGCTCAGGAAAAACACCATTATAACAGAGGCTTGAGTTCCTCTCATTTTCTCCTTCACAAGCCTTGAGCACTTTGGACGGAGGTGGTAAGCTCCTCTTATCTTCTCTATCATTTGATTGGGTAAGCACGTACTATTTTTTAGTGTCTTTCATTTACATAGCTTGCATTCCCTTCTTTATCATTATTTATATCATTGCAAACTTGGTTGTCCATGGAGGTGGAAACACCAAAATGGGGGTCTGACTAAGGCAAACCCCTAAACAGCCCTCGACATTTTCTTGCTTTTCTGTGTGCAGGTGAAGAGATCTTGGAGCAAGTTGGCAAGAAGGTTGTTGTGCGAAATCATCTTCATAACCCTTGCGATAATATATTTCCTTTATCACGTTTGTCTTTATGTTTCACTCTTCTTAATCTCATTTTGTTGTTCTAGAAACTTCTAAACTAAGTTGATAGTCCTTTCTTAGGGCTTAAACCTCGTCTCTTTGATTTTCTGGGTGTACAAACGCTGGCGCACCTATGAGACACCAACGCGTCGTGCTGTCATCCTGAAACTACACTTTTGTCCTCCGATAGAGAGCTACCTAAGACGCAAAGTTAACCTTAAATATTGACTTGTCTAGTCTCCCTCCAACTCTCAGGTTTGCAGAGTGATTGAAGGACCTCATAGTCCTCATCATTCTCATCCCACTCATCCTAAAACTCCTTAAAAATGAGATAAGTTAGGGCAGCCTTATTACTCTTGGCCTTTCATGACCTGGGGCCTTGCAGTGGTTGGTCCCCCTCTCTTACGTTTTTGGTGAACCTGACATGAACCATTTTGGTTCTATTTTGTGATACTGAAAGTCCCTTTCCTTGTGTTCTAGGAGTGTTGTAGGTGTGAACATTGTGAGGCTTCTACCTTACAACCCAACTTGTGACCTCTAGTAGGCGTAGTTGGAAGGTTCCGACGGTATTGTATAATGAAACCTTAATTGGTTCACTATCTTGTCTCATAAACCCGAGGAGGCTCTGTAGAAGTACTATTTGGTGCATGCGATGGCCTCTTTCTTAAATCAATCTATCCCCTTTGTGCAATCTGTGAGTAGTGGTAATAGCATAACCTTCACCTCGTAGGACCTGGCGATGGGCTTTAATAGGGAACCATCTCCTCTTTACATTCTAGCAAGGATAAACGGGAATACTATAGTAGGTGTTCTCGTTCATCCAACATCTCAAGTGAATATCATAATTGAGGAGATCATGTTGATTAACTTCCTACATAGGGATGGGTGTGATGCACTTGAAAGTACCATCTGCACACACGATGGACTTTTCGTACCTCTTATAGGGAATATTGTCCTATCGGTCCTCATAGGATCTAAATCTATGAGCCTTAAGTTCGACATAATCCCGGGGTCCGAACTCTTCAGAGTGAAGCTAGGTATCCCCTAGTTGGTAGCTATGAATGTAGTTCCCTCAATTATGCACAAGTGTCTAAAGTTTGTTCATCGGGGTTCGGTACACATTGTCCATGACACCGGCTATAGACCATTGGTTGCGCATGGCAGCTATACCTTAAATTATTTTTGGCCCACATCCCTTGGTCCTCTCTCGCCTAGGAAGGACCTCCTACATCACACATATCAAAACTATAAGAAAGGGCATGCTAGGTCGAAAGTAAGATATCCTCCTTCGCCTTATGTTTTTTTGCATAGAGCTTGCTTAAAAGATGACAGTGATGCCACCAAGGCACGTAGAAGAGAATAGAATCGGTCCTGAGATCCTTCTTCTCCCTCTTCCATTATTCAGCCCGATGCTTCCTCTCACCCTATCGTGGTACCATTTGCTTCTATCTCACGTTCGTGAGAGAATCCCATGGTGCCCGCTCGGTGAAAGGCCAAGGATCCTGCTTTTGAGCTTCATGTCTTACCCACGAAGCCTAGGCCCGTTCGGTATGAAAGATAGAAAGCCCCCCATGGAGAGTCCTCTTTGTCTTGGCCTCCGCGGGCCTCCTACAGTTCATGTTCCCAAAACAGTGAATGGGAAGAGGCCCACTGCCGAGGTGCTAGAATCGATTCCTCCTGTTATTTTTGAACCTTCTCCTTCTTCTCCCATTCAAAAGTCTATCCTTCCATTGGAAACATTCATGGAGGACACTCCCATGGTTGAGCAGGAACCTTTTGTCCCTTTGCAAGCTCTGACTTCTAGTTCAAAGAGTCATAGAAACTGCCTTGCGCGTGAGCATAAGCGCTAGTGAAAGGATCTTCTGGATGAGCAAGCCTCCTTACAGAAGGAGGAGGAGTTGACCAAACCTTCTACTCTATCCTCTTCTCTCCCCCCTTTTTCTAGCTATGAGTCCATTCTGGCTTCTGCTTCGAGTGCACATGCTCCTGGAAAGGAGCGGGTGTTTATCGCTCCTTCTATGGAGCCGCCTCTAGTGACTTCCATCCCAGATGTCACCCCCATTTCGAAGCCCATGGATATGGTTAATACTTCGGTTGTATCCACTATGGTTTTATCCTCCTCTATCCACCATTCTTCATTTGTAGGGAGTTCACCCCCTCCGATGAGGAAGAAGGTAGAGCATGGTCCCTCCAGCAATAGAGGATGTAATAAAATCCCACCTTCTTCGAAAGATGGCCCCATGCTGACTTGTTTTGTCCTAGTGAAGAAACCAATCCCAACCTCCCTTGAGTTTGTCACCGCTCCCAAGTCCCTCGATGAGCCCAATGGTGAACCTCGGGTCCAAAATCCTCCATCCACCAAGGTGAAACATGGTACTCCAATTAAGTGCATGTTTAACTTGATGGATGAAGTTTTGACCTTGTCAGCGATCTTCGCAAAGTCATTAACCTTAGACCCAAAATAATTGAGCAACGGAGACCTCATAGGGTCCCTCTGCCTTGGCCCTTGTTGTGGGAGGATCAAAATCTCCTACCCTTAACATTACACCATTGTAGTTTCATCACCCTTCCCCCTATGATGATCTAGAGTGGGAAGTTGACAACCTCTTGTTTGATCAGTGTTAGGGGGAGACCCTCTTCTTGATCTTCAGATTAGATGTGTGTGTGTGTGTTGTGATGTGTTCCCTCGTGATCATGCTATATGTGCTTGGATGACCCTTGTCACCCCTGTTGGTGCTTGGGTATAGGCATGGTTTTTGTGTTGTAAACCTTCTTCTATATGTTTCATCATTCTTCCATGTTTGTGATTGACTTTCGGTAAATTGGGGATGATGCAAAGCGTCGGGAGAATTTAGGCCTCCTTCCATGTTGACCCAATTTATTTTTTACTTTGTCTTTCATGCATTCTTCCTGATCTGGTTGGGTATTGATGATCTTTTGCCTCTTACTACAATTACCTACTATTTATAAATAAAGGCAAATCTTACCCCGTGAAACCAGCTCCCCATGTGCCCTTTGTGTGTGTTCCCTTTTCCTTCGCTTTCTCTTTACCTTTCTCTCTTCTTTTCTTGAGTTGTCCCTCTTATGTGTGACAGCGTACTTCTACACTACTTGGTCTTTAGAAGGTGCATTCATTGCAAAATGAATCTTTTCTCAAAGAACCTTCATACATTTATTTTCTATAATTGTACTCTCAACTTGAAACCCTAATGGAACATGTTTCCTTCATCATGAGTTTGTAAAGAAAGGACTTGGGAACCTTCCTCTAAAGCGGAACAATCTTGATCTTCCCCTCACATGGGGGCATGTCCCTCCTTTCAAATTCCTTGATGATGAATCGATTCGAGAAAGAAGATGTTACCTTTGAACAGTGTGTCCCTTGAGTGGACCCCTCCTTTTCATGTCGGGTTCCGAAGGGACCCCTTCAAAAGTTTTCAATAGGTTCTATGGCGTCTAGCTAGGGGGCAAGCTGAGTAGACTTCACTTTTCAAATAGTGTGTCCCTTGAGTGTACCCCTCTTCCTTTTTAAGGGTTCCTAAGGGACCCCTTTGAAAGTCTCGCAACTTGGCGATAGTTTGTGTGACTGCCCGTTCACTGGCCTGCACGGCTGCTTCCTAACATGTTCTATCTGCAAGTAAACATGTCACCATCTTTGACTCTATGGAGAACCCTTCGCTCAGTCTCCTTCATATGAGAGTTCTTGAAGGATACCTCCCTTGCAGGACCATGAGCCTGTGAGGCACTTTTTCTCTTCAGCTTTATAGTTTCATGAAACTATGAAGTCCTTTCCTGCACTTCTGAGTTCACCAAACCGTGCTCTACTTCCTTGTCAGTTTAGGTATACATCTCTTACTTTGTTACTTCCTTACTACTCTAATTACCGAATCACTCATTAGTACTCGTTCTCGCTAAAGTGGGAGAAAAATGTATAGGTATGAATTTGCACCCCTAACGCAAATTCCCCTTTACCCCCTTACAATTTAGAAAACCTAAGGCGGAGGCTTAATTCCACTTAAGCCCACTACTCACATCACACTTGGCACCCTGTTTATGTGCCAATGGAGGTGTTTCTATCAGGGATGCCCACGTGGCACGCGGATGTCCACATGGCGCACTTATCTTCCTTGCAGATTCTTACAGTTGGAGATTGCATAGATGTTATGCTTCCTAATGGAAGTTAAAGTGTAACGCTCCTCTTAAGCCAGTCGACCTAAATATGGTCGTTTTTCATCCTCCTCCTTCATATTCTTCACTCTCTCATCCATTGTCAAGTTTTTCAAGATCTTGAGTTCATCTCTCCACACTTTTGAGCACTCACTTCAAGATTTGTAGCAACACTTCACACTTCATAGCAGAAATCTATCACTCCATCACTCTGATAGTGTTAGCACAGGACAAACACCATTATAGTAGAGGCTTGAGTTCTTCTCATTTTCTCCTCCACAAGCCTTGAGCGCTTTGGACGGAGGTGGTAAGATCCTCTTATCTTCTCTATCATTTGATTGAATAAGAATGTATTGTTTCGTAGTGTCTTTTGTTTACATAGCTTATATTCCCTTCTTTATCATTATTTCTATCATTGCAAACTTGGTTGTCCGTGGAGGTGGAAACACCAAAGCGGGGGTCTGACTGAGGAAGACCTCTAAATAGCCCCCCAACATTTTCCCACTTTTCTATGTGTAGGTGGAGAGATCTTGGAGCAAGTTGGAAAGAAGGTTGTTGTGCGAAATCATCTTCGTCACCCTTGCCGTAATCTATTTCTTTTATCACGTTCATCTTTATGTTTCACTCTTCTTAATCTCATTTTGTCATTTTAGAAACTTCTAAACTAGGTTGATAGTCCTTTCTTAGGGATTAAACCTCATTTCTCTTGTTTTTTGGACATACAGACACCAGCACACCCGTGAGACACCAGTGTGTCACACTGTCATCCTAAAACTATGCTTTTGTCCTCTAATAGAGAGCTACTTGAGACGCAGAGTTAACCTTAAAGATCGACTCGTCTAGTCTCCCTCCAATTCTCGAGTTTGTAGAGTGATTGAAGGACATCATAGTCCTTATCCTGATCATCCTAACACTCCTTTAAACTGAGATAAGTTAGGGCATCCTTACTGCTCTTGGCCTTTTGTGACCTGGGGCCTTGCAATGGTTGGTCCCCCTCTCTTACATTTGAATCAACTACATTTCTCTCGGACCTCAACCAAACACACCAAAATGCATAGATGACAACTAGTGAAGATATCTCGCACTATACAACAATCCAGAAGCCCAAATTTTGGATATAACAACTACCAACAACCATGAACAACACCTCAGATCCTCACTAGCATAGCAACACATCCTAAAGCATGTCTTGAAGTACACACAAAATACCTGCAACCTTTCTCTATTACATTTTTTTCAATATCCTCGACATATACAACCAAAAACTAACTATCATGACATTAATGACAACAGCCAGTTGAAAACCAATTAACCAGTTGACATCAATGACAACACCTTCATACTTGCAACATACTTAATCTAGATATAAATATCATATTGAAAGCTATTATATCCATTTCTTAGCAATATTTATAAATATGTGTATCTATCAACCATTTGATAACATTCATAGATGTGTCTTAATATTTTCATAGTATGATAATATTAAATAATTTGGATGAGTTTATAGGAAGAAAACAAAGATATAAGATAACTTGCAGTAATTTTAGTCTTTTTTTTTGTTGTTTCTATTTTAATCTCCTTTTTTGGCACCAAGTTTGATCTATATCTCCTTTTTTGGTGCCAAGTTTGATATATATCTCATTTTTTCTATTCAACATTCAGATTTGCATTATTTTTCTCAAGTTACTCTAACAACATTGGTTGCACATGTACGATTTCCACACTTTTCAAATTTAATCCCATTATTGACATGGAAAAATTATATTTAAATTATGTTATGACAAGGAGTTCATTTGATTAGCTTTTAAATTATATTTATATTTTTTTTCAAGTGTCATTAGTGAAATGGTGGTTAGATTAAATAGTCGACCTAAGATATATACCAATTAATTTTCCACTACTCACTTGATAAAAATATTCATGGAGTAGTTCAAAGAAGATAAGAAATTCATTGATTAATTCTAGAAAAATTGGTGCCATGATGAGGATTGTATTAGTAAGTTTATCAAATTATTCACTTTGGTTTCTATGCATTTACATCACTTAATTTATTTTTTATGTTTATTAAGACATCATTATATTTTTTGTATAGCAATATGGGAAAAAAAGTTTTAAAAATTCTCACGTAAATCAACAAACCAATGCTTCTATAGAGTCATACCACTTCCACATCAAGATCCACTATCTAAGTGATCATGTTAAGAAATGTACAAGAATGAATTGCCTTATCCATACACTTCTTCATAGAGTAGAGCCATTTTATAAAAATAAAAGATATTTGTAGTCATTCTTATTTTTAACTAACTTTTAAAAAGAAAGATGTTACACAACTACATTAAAGAGGTAAAAAACAATACCCGTTATAGATTGTAATTCATATCATCTCCTCCCTAACACATACAAGATAAGAATTCAATCTATTGCACAATAAAATGATATCTTGTCAGAAAATTTGGACTAGATTTACATGTGTGTGATTGTCAGTTGGAAAAAAGGGCAAACACATGCAAGCATGTGTTGAAGATTTTAAATCTCCTAAAGAGAAACATAAAAAAATGAGCAAGATCAAGTTGTTGGTAAGATTCATTTAACATTTAAGTATTATATTTATATTTTTAATGATTATTATATTTTTCTCAAAACTATTGGGAATAGGATGCCATTTAATTGTAATCCTAAACATATTTCATGTATCTCCTAAGTTCTTGGAAAGTGTTCCCCAACACTAGGATTAGAAATGGATTAAATTCGAATGAAATGAACATGTAATTTGATATTTTTAATTATTCCTAAATAATAGGAACATGTGGGGACATGCAAGAAGGGTTCCTAAATAATAAGAGCACATGGGGTGCCCACATGGAAGGTGGATCCCACCTTGTTTCAGTTAACTATTTGGAGGATTGATAACACTTCAGTAATGCATGTCTTGTTCCTAAAAAATAGGGATTGATATTTACAAGATTGGAGTGGCACTATTAGTTCAGTATCAGTTTCATATTAGTTCACTTTAGTTCAGTTCAATTCAGTTAAGTTATGGTTCAGTTATCTTCAGTTGCATGTAGTCATCTTGAGTTGCATGCTAGTTGACTTGAGTTGTATGACTGATGACTTCAGTTACATGGCATATAATAGGTGGAAACTTTTAGTTAAGTTGGGATGATCAATCATGCATGTTGTTTCCATAAATTGATGGAAAGATATGTTTCAGTTAACTAGGATTGACTTGGGTCCACCTTGGGCACCCAAGTTGGCATCTTTCAGTTAACACCTTTTGCATGAAAATATATTTACAAGGTTTTGTTAAGTGGGCCCATTCTTGGATGCCAACTTTGAGGTGAAGCTTCCAAGATATCTTCTTATCCAGAGTTCAATCAAGTGTTCATTTTGGGACGCCTAAATTGAGAATACTTTGGTTTTGGCTTCAAGTTACATTGTGAAACTTTACTTGCACAATTTGGTCATAGATATTTGTGAGGAGAATTTATCTCTTGTATTGATAACTCTTATGTGAGTTTACATGCTCAGAATTGTCTATAAATTGCAGCAAGTGTATGAGAGTTTTATGTGAGTTCAATGAGAGTCAAAGAGAGTTTATTGTAGGTTGTGAAGAAGGATTTTTGAAAGCATGGAAGCATATAAATCAAGGATTGATATAGTGTTATTGTAATCTTGTTCTAAGGTTAAATAATACAAGCACTATTGATTCTGGTGGTGGATTTTTTTCCCGAAAGGGTTTCTCCACGTATATGTTGTGTCACTTCTATCTTCTATCTCATTCTTCTACAATATTTTGTCTCTTTCTACAACTGGTAAAATTTATCTAAACAAGATTAATCATACACAAAGAATTGAACCAAAGAACACTTAATTAGATCTAAAATATGATAGTTGTACAAGTTTTAAGCTATAAATTTACCTTCATTTTTCAACATTTGGTATCAAAGCTAATGGCTGGGTAGAGTTTGGGACACCTTTCTCTTAAAATTCTGAAGGTTTTTTGGTTGTAGTGGGAGCTTTTACTATTTTGTTATTGTGTTATCATGTTGTTATCGAGAGCTTGGATTCATAGGTTTGGTGTGAGCTTATGATATTGATGTGGTGTTGATTATGTGCATCATGATTCCATGGGATTGCTCGGTATCATGGTTTAGTGGGAGCAATTGGAAATGATGTGGACTCACCATTTGATGGTGAATGATCTTCTATAGTGATTTTTGGTGTCATGGATGGACTCTTGGTTTCTACTTCTATGTAGTGAGGGTTCATTGGCATTTTTGTTTTCATTGACATAGGATGGTTATATTCATGTGGTTTGGATATGTTGACATTTTTGGTTGCCATGCAGGACTTCTTTAGTCTATGGTTGAGGTGTCATGCTTTGTTTTTGATATGATGGTTATATTCATATTGATTAGATCATGGATTTTATGTTTATGTTCCTGATTTATGATTGGAGCTTTGACATTGATCATAGTAGTTCTCTTTATATTGGGTACATTGATCAGTTGCTTGATTACTTCATGATGGTGCTATGTTGCATTTGGAGTTTGGCATGGATTGGTTGGTTATAAGTACTCATGGATACTTGGAGATAGAGGTGAGGCTTGAGTTCTCTTATGGTTAGAGACATGTGTTGGAATGGTTACTTGTTATAAAAAAAATTCAACAGTAAATACCGAGAAGCCTACACCTATAAATGGATGTGAGTCTGCCATAGACTTGATGAGAAGGCTGTCTTTATTGATAGCCTATGTTGCTTGGTGTTGTATGCATAGGAAAATCTTGTATCCCACTCTTGGTCTACTCTGTAGGTAAATGATCTAAGAGGTTTTTCCCGCCTAATTATTAGATACACTATTTATATGTATCTTGACTTCCCTTATGTATTAGCCTTGAAAATTGAGTTATGATGGATTGTTGAGAAGTAGATGCATGATTTTATGTATTTCTATTACTCTCCTTGCAATCTTAAACTTGAGTTAGTTCTAAGGATTTGGTTAGGAGAGGTACGTTAGATAGTTAGTGGCTTTGAGAATATTCCCTTATGTTGTGGGAATGTTTGGCTAAGTTTGATCTACTTTCTGTGAGAGGTTTACATCTAAATTTTGCCATGTTTCATTATAAGTTGAATGGTTAGATGTTGATATCCTTTCAATTTGGGAGTGTTGAAGGAGATCTTACTTTACACAGTTTGGCACATGTTAGTGTGGTATAAGGACATGGTTTGATTTGAAGGTTCTCTATTTTTGGGTATATTGTCTTCTTCTTGAAGGTTCTTATGTTTATGGAGTTGAGGTTCATGAATGGAGTTATGTGTTGTTGTTTGTACTTCATTGTTTTTTGGCAACAGTTTGGTAGCTCCTTGATCTCTTTCTTCATTGGTTGGAGGACTTGGGAGAGTTATTTGGATTGGTAATGAGAGATGTATGTTTTCATATCATTGTATGCTTATTTGACACTATGACAGAGGAGTTAGCCACATCTTCTATGTGAAGTGCTATAGGAGGACTTGTTAATGTTATGATTTTATTTTTAGATTTGGCATTACCTATGCAGTGGGAGTTCTAGAAGGTATATGTGTTTTGTATGAGAGGGGCACCTCTCTTGGACTGGTTACACTTTACTACAGTGAGTTACTTTAGAGGTTTTTTATCACATGTATATGTGTGTTATTACCTTAAAGTCTTATTTTGTAGGATGGTGGATATACAGGGACTTGTTTGCAGATTTGGGTTGTTATGTTGATAGCATGAAGTTCTACCTATGATATTTTGGTTATAGATACTTGGGAAAGGTATTGATTGAGAAAGTTGACACTTTGATCAATGTTACAGATAAGTTCTCTTAGTGCAGGAAGGCCATTGGCCTTGAGTCCAGTACTTGATTTATATTAATGATTCCTTTTTTAGAATAATTGCAATGTATAATGTCAAGTAGGAGAAAGTTGGGAATAGGATGCCATTTAATTGTAATCCTAAACATATTTTGTGTATCTCCTAAGTCCTTGGAAAGTGTTCCCCAACACTAGTATTAAAAAGAGATTAAATTTGAATGAAATGAACATGTAAATTAAGATTTGTAATTATTCCTAAATAATAGGAACATGTGGGGACATCCAAGAAGGGTTCCTAAATAATAAGAGCACATGGGGCGCCTACATGGAAGGTGGATCCCACCTTGTTTCAGTTAACTATTTGGAGGATTGATAACACTTCAATAATGCATGTCTTGTTCCTATAAAATAGGGATTGATATTTACAAGTGTGGAGTGGCACTATTAGTTCAGTATCAGTTATATATTAGTTCAGTTCAGTTATGATTTAGTTATCTTCAGTTGCATGTAGTCATCTTGAGTTGCATGATAGTTGCATTGAGTTGTATGACTAATAACTTCAGTTGCATGATAGATAACAAGTGGATACTTTCATTTAAATGGGGATGATCAATCATACATGTTGTTTACATAAATTGATGGAGAGATATGTTTCAGGTAACTAAGATTTACTTGGGTCCACCTTGGGCACCCAAGTTGGAATCTTTCAGTTAACACCTTTTGCATGATAAGATATTTACAAGATTCAGTTAAGTGGGCCCATTCTTGGGTGCCAACTTTGAGGTGAAGCTTCCAAGATATCTTCTTATCCAAAGTTCAGTTAAGTGTGCAGTTTGGATGCCTAAATTGAAGAGACTTTGGTTTTGGATTTAAGTTACATTGTGAAACTCTACTTGCACAATTTGGGCATAGATATTTGTGAGGAGAGTTTATCTCTTGTATTGATAACTCTTATGTGAGATTTACATGCTCATAATTGTCTATAAATTGCAGCAAGTGTATGAGAGTTTTATGTGAGTTCAATGAGAGTCAAAGAGAGTTTATTGTAGGTTGTGAAGAAGGATTTTTGAAGGCATGGAAGCATATCAATCAAGGATCCATATAGTGTTATTGTGATCTTGTTCTAAGGTTAAATAATACAAGGACTATTAATTATGGTGGTGGAGTTTTTTCCTGAAAGGGTTTCTCCACGTATATGTTGTGTCACTTCTATCTTGTATCTCATTCTTCTACAATATTTTGTCGCTTTCTACAATTGGTAAAATTTATCTAAACAAGATTAATCATACACAAAGAATTGAACCAAAGAACACTTAATTAGATCTACAATATGATAGTTGTACAGTTTTTAAGCTACAAATTTACCTTCATTTTTCAACAAAAACTAACTAAAGTAATCTTGTTGAGTTACATATGATGTTACTCCATTGGTTTTTGTTGATGATGATGATGTTAGAGGAAGTTTTAGTCATGAGGCTAATACCACTGGTAATATTTATATGATATTTATAATAAAATATTCATTGATTTTTATGGTTCTTAAAATTTAATTTAATTTTTAATTTTATTATAGATGGTTGTATTCCACAAGAAGATTGTAATTTGATTGGGGTTTTCATTGGTGAAGACCAAATAATTGGTAAATTTTAATATAACTATTTTATTAATGAAATATTAAAAGTTATATATATATATATATATATATATATATATATATATATATATATATATATATATATATATTTTACTTAATCATTATTATTTTTATTACAGATGGTTGAAAATCATCTAATGCTTCCAATGATGACTTCCAAAATTCCATTTATTATTTGAATTCACTACTTCAAGATTTACCAAGAAGAGTAGAAGAAAAACATGTTTTTAGTCAATGTGTTGAGAGATTTAGAAATATCTCCAAGCATCTCTTACTTCTTCTTCCAAAGTTACATCGATCCCTGGCTTGAAGGATATTCCTATAAATGAATATCACCATAGTTTAGTCTAATAAAAATGTGCAAACACCATTTTATTCATCAAAGAGGCAATGCCATTCATTAATATTTGAATCAAATAATTGAGGAGCATGAAGAATTTCAATTCCCCTCCATAGGTGGTAGAAAGCAAAAGAAAAAAAAATTCAATCATTTAGACATAGAAATACAAGAAGAAAGGGTTATAATCATCAATAAACAGCATAGTTAGTACATTTATTCAAAATTATTTATTATTTTACATAGCAATAATTATTGCCCTCATTTCACATGTTAAGAATATGTCATTGTAGGTTTTGATAATCAAGAGAATACTTGACAACATCAATTTCCCTTATGTATTGATCTAAGCTAAACAACAATAGATGAAATACAAATTATAGATAGTAATTTTCTAACTATTAAATGTGTTCATTCATTAACTGAAATATTTCTCAATTCTTGTTTCTAACAATAGATGAAACTTGGAGAAGGAGGTGGTATGGTGGCTGGTCTTGGTAGAAAATGGTTTCAAGTCCTTAGGGCAACCATCTTCAAAGCATTCAACGTGGTGTTTACTTCATAGTGATGCTTTTTAAGTGGTAATATCATTCTAGTAAAACCATTAGTTTAATACTCATGTCTATGGCATTTTTGTTTCTGTTTTATGGTTACATTTCATGTCGATTGGGTCTTCCCTTATCCATTGTGGTGTTTCATAGTTACATTTCTCTCTGTGGGTTCATTATTTTGTGTCTTTGAACCCTATCACTAGGGCATGCTATGGATATTTTGGGGGTTGTTTGGAGTTGTATTGAGAAAGGTTTTTACCATGTTTTATTTGTTTTTTACATTCAAAAGTTGTTCCATAAGGGTTTATCCTAGCATCCACACTTGGGTTTGTTGTTTTGGTCAAAGTGTTACCCTTTACTAGGGTATGGGATCTTATGTCATATGGTAGTTTTTAAAGCTTGTGTAAAGGTTGTGTGTTGCTTTCTTTGTTGACTTGGGTGAATGGGTTTTATGTCACATTTATATGTGTCTTTTGTTTAATGTTTACACACAGCTTGTACTATGTGTCGACCATATATCAAAGGCAGTTTAGTTTTTTGAAGGCAAAAGCATCACAATGAATTCAAGGGCAATTATAAAAATAGTTTGAACAGGTTATATTAGATAGTTTCAGTCAGTAATAGATGGCAACATTATGTGAAATTTTGATTGTTATAAAAATAGTGATATGTTACCATTATTGGTTCGGTGCTTTCATAGATATATCATGTTGAGTTTATGAGAAGAATTATGAAATGTTGTCTTGAAAAACTTTATGCAAAACAGTGAAGTGTATAATCTGATACATTTTGTGTTTTGAATATTTCAATTTAATGAATATTTAGGACATTGAATGTGTTAGGATGGAAATTAGAAATGTTATGCAGTGAAACAGAGCAACCCTCTATAATTGATTTCTTCATGTTTTACAAAATGTTCTAAGGTCATGTTAGTGAGACAAAGATTGACCTTTTTGCTAGTGAGGCAGTTACTACCATGAAAGCCAGTGAGGCTAGCATGAATGCTAGTGAGGTTGTAGTAACATGAATAAGCCAGTGAGGTTGTGTTTTGACAATGAGGTAGTTGTGTTTTCCAGTGAGGCAGTTGTGTTTGCTAGTGAGGCAGTTGTGTAGCCAGTGAGGCTTTTCCAATGAGGCATTTTATGTAGCCAATGAGGATTTTCCAATGAGGCATAAATTGTAGCTAGTGAGGCTTTGCCAGTGAGGCACAAAAAGTAGCTAGTGAGGCTCTATAATTAGTGGGAATTTATTAAGATAGTGAGGTATTTTCTCGAGTGATTTTTTATCCCTATGAGGGTTTTCCACTCATGAAAATATTATGTTATGGTTCTTTTGTGTTATTCATCTTTTGAGTTTTTAATGTGGTTTAACATTATGATATTGATTGTCACATTCTAGTACATTCTTGAAAATGATATTTTCATGATTATAAAGAAGTTTTATGTTTTGAAAAATAATTGAATTTGAATTTGGTTATTGAAACACCAATTCACCCCCATTCTCTCAGTATTTCCCATACTCCAACAAGTGGTATTAGAGCAAGACCCTTGCACAAATTTTAACCAACTCAAGGGTTCCTAGTAGTGAAGTACTCATTATGGGAAAAAAAAATAACAGAGAAAAAATAAATACCTAGCAAAATGTTGAACAACAAACACCTCTTAAATCTAGTACAAAAGATGATTTTTTAGTAAAGAGTGTACACAAAGAAGGAAATCACTTCATGAGTGATTTTGAACAAGATTTTGATAAAAATGAATGTGAAATTGATTTTGAAGGTGAACTTATTTATTCCCTTAGTGATATTGAGAAACTCAAAAAGGAGAAACAATTGGCGGAGTCTAGAAAAGTTGTTCAGAAACAACTTACATGAAGCTGCAAACCAAAGTAGAAGATTGTCAAAAGACAGAGGTTGAAGTTTTGTCTCTAAGAGCACAACTAGAGGAAAACTCTCTGTTAAAAGAAAACACTATAAAAGATGAGTTGCTGGTCAATCTAAAATTAGGAATTGAAGAAAACAAGAGGATAGCAGATATGCCAAGGTCTGATTTGGAAGTCAAAATAGTTGAATTCCAAAAGATTGAAGGAGAAATAGTCTCTCTAAGGAAAGATCTTGAGAGTGTTAGGAATTAGTTAGAAAAGAATCAGAGTTTTGATGAGAGCGCCAACAAATTGAATGAGATGTTAAGAAAGAAAAAACATCACAAGGACATTACTGGTGTGGGATTTGTAGAAGGATAGAGTTCTTGAGTCAGAAAAAACACCAAGAATGAAGATAGATTTAAATTATCATGTTGTTGTCCCTAAGACTAAAGAAAAGAAGAAATCATAAATTGAGAGTGTTGATAGTAGATAGTTCAAGAACTTCAACAGAGGAATAAGAAGTAGATCCAACCGATTCACAAGATCTCCACCTACTTGGCCAAGTCAATCAGTGAGGTATAATTATTCATTTCCCGATTATTGTTATTCGTGTAATGGTTATGGGCATAAAGCAAGCTATTGTAGAAGAAGTTATGAAAGGATTCAATATGCATTCTATAGGAATAGGAATGTAATATGCTATAAATTTCATAATCATGGCCACATTGCAAAGTACTGTAGAACTAGGTTTGAGAAATAGGAGAGAAGAAATGATTTGTTATATAAAAAAAATACAAAGTCACAAGCATTTGGTGACAAAAACAAACCAGAGAAGAAGTTTTTGAGAAGAAAGCAAGAAAAAGAAAAGAAAGGGCCTAATCTTGTGCATGTTGCACAAGAAACATCAGTGAATTATTAAAGATAAGCATGAGGTTAAGGGTAAATGATAACTAATATCTCATTTAAACCCCTTAGTTAGCAACAAAGAGGTTGTATCTTTATAGTGTTTTGGTGTTCTGATGTTGGTAGTAGTTCTAGTTTTGAAGGCTAATATCTTGCTTGGTCTTTGGTAACAGTTAAATTGAATGTTGCATGCAAACAATGCTTTGATGATGTCAGGACAAATTCTTTACTAATGCTCAATTTATTTGTTATATAGCATGCTATGCTTGTGTTGATTGTTCATTAAATGGGTTTGCAATTGAATAGTGCACTTGGGTAAGCACATAGTATAAAGAAACAAGACAACATTGATACATGGAAACATAATGATATATATTGTTGCTGAAATACAATGACATAACATGCTCTTTATAGATATTATTGAGTTTTACTTATAAGATTTTCTTGAACACATGTTTTGGTTTGTTTCACAAGTGATGGATGCTCTTGATAGAAGTGACAATGATAAAACTTATTTTTTGATGCTTTGATGATAGTTGGTAGTACTCTTGGGACAATGTGTACAGTGATTTCCTTGAATGTTTTGAGCATTTAATGGTGCAGACAACATAGAAACATTTGGTTTTATGAACAGTATTTTATCTTGCATATATATAATGTGGTATTGGTACACATATTGAGGTTTGGTCTTTGATAATGGAAGAGGATAGTACCTTGATAACTTAACTTGAGACATTAACTTTGATTTGCTAAGTGCAATGATGTTGCTTTGACACTTGAAGAAAGTTGGAAAGCAATGTTCTATGTTGCTTTTGTGGTTCTGTACTCATGGGGTGTGTCTTGAAACTGAGGTAATATCCACGCTCTTGGTAATGTTTGATAATGTTAGCTAATAAGAATCCTTATCAATGATTTCTATTAAAGTGTCTTATGTGGTAAGTATCAATTTGAATGATAATACTGTGTAATGACAAGGTTGATGGAGCAATTAACAATGAGAAGACAATGCATATGCATGCTTTCCTCTACTAGTGTTGTGTATGGATCAGTGGATGTTATATTCTATTGTTTATAGTCTTCTTATATCTCTCTAACTTGATATAGTAGTGCTTTATTGTTTTCATATGCTTAGTTGTCAAGCTGGTAGAACATGCTTTGATCATGTTGTCTTGATGGTTGAAATTTCTGCCTTGATAATGGCATTGGATTTCTTTCATAGTTTGTGGTAATTGGTTTCAAATTGGTGATATGATATCATGTTTCCCTTGTTTACTTGCAATTTGGTAATACATTTTGTTAATACAGTTGGTAATGTTTTCTCACAATGTTTACACTTTATGGCTATGGTTTATAATGATTCCACAGTGATCTTGTGGTGTTCAATCATTGATGTCACTTCATTTGATGCCTTGATGGTTTGTAAGTTGGAAATGATCAGTGATAGTGATGTTGATGCCAATTTTTGGCATGCTTCAAGAAATAGTTATGTAAATGTTATTCAATTCTTCTTTGCATCTTCTTTTTGCAATCACAATGGAGAATGATCTTGCAATATTTTCTAGTATTATGCTCTTTATAAACAATGACATTCATTCTTTTTGATGCAGTCATTCATTCTTTATGATGATAGTCATTCTCTTTTGATGGATTATGGTATTTAACAGTGGTATTCTTTAATGACAATTGTTGGTTAGTAGGTTGCAAATGGTGAGACAATCTTGTTGTAGAGTACAGCTACAATGGCCCATCTTGCATTCATTGACAATAGATAAACCTGCTATGGTTTGAAGGTTGAGCTTTGAAATGTAATCAGATCATCACCAATCTTTTGTATTTAATCAACCAAGGAGAGATATTTAAAAAGGTTGAAGCTACAAAACTTTTCTTTTTGTCACCAAGCTCTTCCAGTCTAAGGATACTAATTTGAGAAGAATGGTTTATTTGATCTTCAAGGATCTTTTTTCTTCTCCTGATGAGATTATTATTGTTACAAGATAATTAATGAATAGCATCACAACTATGTACTTGGCCAATACAATGTGATTTTAATTCAAAATCATTGATGGAATATTGGTGTGTCAAATTGAGAAATATCTAAAACAAGGCATTATTTATTTGCATGGTAGTAATTGAGATAACAATATACCATCCTTAATAACAATCCCTACCATTACTGGTGAACAGTGTGTTGTTTTAGTACCAAAGAAACAATTGTGATGGAAGTGTTGCAATAAAGGAATGGTGCATTTGGTCTTACATCACTTGGATCTACTGTGATTTGCTGTGGAATTTTTCCAATTCTTGATTGTCCTTGACATGAGTTACCCATAGTTTGTTGTGCATTTAGTTTTCTTGAAAGGAGGAGAAAATGATCTTTTTGTTGCATAGTTTTAGGGGGAGTATCAATGTATATTACACACCCCTAGTTCATATTTCATGCATATCTTCATGGTTGGAATATATGCTCATTTTTTTATGCTATGGCAGTCACTATGATTCATTTTGCAATGCTCTATTTTCAGGTTTATTTATTCAGATCTGACAGTTTTTTCTTTCACTATGACAATAGTTTGAGGTATTGGATAGGTATTTTTTGGTTTCCTACCCCTTTGAACTTTGGTATTATTTTCAAAAGGGGGAGAAGAACATGTGGTTCAGGTTCATGACATTCAGATTTTGGTGCACAGGTGATATCCTTTCAGGTTCTTTGGCAGGTTTGACATCAATTCCAAAGGGGGAGTTTGTTGACCCCTTTGACATTGGTTTTGACATTGATTTCAAGTGTTTATCTTGAAATTAATTGAGATGGAATATATTGAAGGGTTAGTGTTATTTGATTGGTATTTGATGGGATGACATGTTATTCACAAAGGCAACAATCATTACTATTTTTTTTATTAACCTTGACACAGGGACCTTGGATCATTTTGGTGTTTGATTAATTTTATGCAAATACACAAAGGGGATTGACATATATTATTGTATATTATTAGGTTTATTATATTCATGCAAATAATGTCAAACATCGACACAATAATGTGTTTTGATTTGCAAGGTAAAAGGTTATAATGAAAGGCCCACATAATGATTCTTTTTGCAAGTTACAAAGTGATAAAAGTCATTAGATTTTGGATATCGACATCATGATTGCCCTAAAAGTTTTCATTTTACAAACAACAAAGTATTTTTAACACAACCAACTTAGGGCTCGATGAAACTGCGAGAAGGAGGTGGTATGGCAGCTGGTCTTAGCAGAAAATGGTTTCAAGTCTTCACGACAGCCATCTTCAAAGCATTCAAAGTGGTGTCGACTTCATAGTGATACTTTTTAAGTGGTAATATCATTCTAGTAAAACCCTAAGTCTAATACTCATGTTGATGGCGTTTGTATTTTTGTTTTATGGTTACATGCCATGTCGACTTGGTCTTGCCTTATCCATTGTGGTGTTTCATAGTTACATTTCTCTCTACGGGTTCATTATTTTATGTCTTTGAACCCTATCACTAGGGCATGCTATGGATATTTTGGGGGTTGTTTGGAGTTTTCTTGAGAAAGGTCTACCATGGTTTATTTTTTGTTTAAATTCAAAAAAATTTCCATAAGGGTTTATCCTAGCATCCACACTTGGGTTTTTTATTTTGGTCAAAGTGTTACCCTTTACTAGGGCATGGGATCTTATGTCATATGGCAGTTTTTAAAGCCTATGTTTCTTTTTGTGTTGACTTGGGGGAATTGGTTTTATGTCACATTTATATGTGTGTTTTGTTTAATGTTTAAACACAACTTGTACTATGTGTCGACCATATATCAAAGGTAGTTTAGTTTTTTGAAGGAAAAAGAATCTCGATGACTTCAAGGGCAGTTATGAAAACAGTTTGAACATGTTATATTTGATAGTTTCATTCAGTGATAGATGGCAGCATTATGTGAACTTTTGATTGTTATAAAAATAGTGATATGTTACTGTTATTGGTTTGGTTCTTTTATAGAGATGTCATGTTGATTTTATGAGCAAAATTCTAAAATGTTGTTTTGAAAAACTGTATGAAAAATAATGAAGTGTATAATCTGATACATTTTGTGTTTTGAAGCTTCCAATTTAATGAATCTTTAGCACATTGAATGTGTTAGGATGGAAAGTAGAAATGTAATGTAGTGAAATAGAGAAACCCTCTGTAATTGATTTCTTCATGTTTTACAAAAAAATTTAAGGTCATGCCAGTGAGACAAAGATTGACCTTTTTTCCAGTGAGGTAGTTACTACCATGAAAGCCTATGAGGCTACCATGAATGCCAGTGAGGTTGTAGTAACATGAAAAATCCAATTAGGTTGTGTTTTTCCAGTGAGGCAGTTGTGTTTTCCAATGAGGCAGTTGTGTTTGCTAGTGAGGTTGTTGTGTAGCCAGTGAGGCATAAATTATAGCCAGTGAGGATTTTTCAGTGAGGCACAAAAAGCAACTAGTGAGGCTCTATAATCAGTGGGAATTTATTAAACTAGTGAGGCATTTTCCTGAGTGGTTTTTTATCCTTATGAGGGTTTTCCACTCAAGAAAATACTATGGTATGGTTCTTTTGTGTTATGCCTCTTTTGATTTTTTCATGTGGTTTAAAATTTTGATATTGGCTGTCACATTCTAGTACATTCTTGAAACTAATCTTTTCATAATTATAAAGAAGTTCTATGTTTTGAAAAACAATTGAATTTGAATTTGGTTATTGGAACACTAATTCACCCCCCTCTCATTATTTCCCATACTCCAACATAGTTTTGTGCCCACTTTGTCATAAACATCTCAATACAACTAAATATCAACAAGTAACATACTCTTTATTAAGAGTCACTCATTATCCTATCTCTATCCATATTTCTTTCACCTTATTACACTTATTCCAAACTATTTTGTATCTAATCATCCATATTTCCCCATTAGCACTTATTTCTATTTATCCACTTTAAGTTTGAGGTTACTACCTTATCTATTTATTTCATTTCTAATTGATGCTTGATCAACCTAGTCCAATCTTGAGGAGAACATGAACAATCCATAAATTCAAACATTGCTATCTCTTGATACTAGCCATTATGAGCCAACCTAACACATGTTCCTATCTCATGACCTATTTAAAAGGAACTAATGTGCACTTAATTTCATATAATGGATAGTCAAAGAACAATTCAATTCTAAAGGAAAAAGAGGAAAATTGAATTTGCATCATCATCAGGTGTACCACCTACACATTCATAGATAGTGTCTTGCTCATCATGATCAATCTAACCTATGAAGGGGTTTGACTTGGGAGAACTTGTTCACTTTTCAAGTTGTCAAACTCCTAAATGGTCTCTGTAAACACAACCTTGATAGATCCACATATTCAGAAGGAAAAGGTAAACAATTTTCCAAGTACACATTTTGTTAGTCCATTCCTATGTGGCAAAGATCAATTCCATGTGACAAATTATGTTCACAATATAGTTTTGATCAAATTTATAGGGATTAGGATTGATCTATACCATTTTTAATGCTATTTCAAATTCTAAAAAAAGTATTTGATAGATAATATTAATTTTCTAGTGGTAGTGATTTAATTCAACACATCATTAATATCATTATTTCATCATTGATTTTAAAATAAAACACTCTTATCCCTCAATTTTATTTTTAACTAATAATTCTAACTATCTCTCCCAACTCTATTTAACTAAATTAATTTATGATAAATAATTAAATTTATTTATTTGAATCTAAATAATAAAAAACATAAAACAATTTATTTTCTTTATTCCCTTTACACAAACTTAATCACACTTGCATAAATACATTGGAAGTGATTTATTTTGTATTTATTTAATTCCAAAGAGTTTAGCCTTTGATAATTTCTTAACACATGCTACTAATCATCAAAATTACTAATACTAATTTCATTGCACTATACGATGAATCCAAGCCTTATATTATCAGATTTTTTTTGTATTGTTGAAGCTTGAACTCAGAACCATTTAGATCTGTTGGTGTTTTTTCTAGTACACCTTAGGAACACTCTAAAAGGTATTCAACCTTCATCACCAAGAATCCTAAAGATGAATGGCCAACTCGACGGGTAAAGGTTTTCAAGCGTTTCACTCCTACACTTTAGGCTCTATGGAACTAGGGAGGGTATTTCTTGATTGTGTTCACAAGGATTCTGTTAAAATGGAGAACACTTTTACACAAATAAGTTCCTATCTCATGCAAAAACATGTCACTCATCAAAAAATTTCCCAACATTTGCACAAATAAACATTCATTTGCTAGGAACAAGGATACATTTTAGACTTATGTCTCAAAATTGATAAAATTTGGATAAGCATTGTCATTATTATGAATCCATGGCTAGGTATATTACCTAATGCATGAGATTATAAGAATTCATGACAAATAGGCTAGTGTCTCATCAATTGGGAATGGATTCAAATGTGCAATAGTCAGTAATACATGAAATTTTAAACCAGAAATAAGTGGACTATTTTCATAATGCTTTACATTATAAAACTCACAGTACCTAAAGCATTACTTCTTATTAGAATCTTGTGCAAGTACTTACAGACCTACAACTCTCTTCAAGTATTTAATTAACCCTTTAAGTTAAGACAAGAATAGAGGCATACATTCAATTAAGCATTGAAGATAAATGAAAAGAAACTTGACATTTTTATTTATAATATGTAGAAATTACATACAGTAGAGTACATGCTCTAGTTTTGAAAATTTACTTTGATATCAAGAATTCATGCAAAACCATTTAAGATTATTACACACAAAACTCGTACCCAAGACAATCATCTATCATATCTTTCATGTGTTTTGTATTACATTGGTTTACTATACTCTACCTAAATCATTCTAGACTCAAAATTATGACCTTTGTAATGAACCTTGAAATCTCTTTTATAATACAAGAGAGTGACAAGCATCAAGCTCATTACAATTACATTTCACAGTAATTTAAAAATTAATTTCATTTTGTTGTGGTCTCATTCCCGAACCATTATATTTAGTCATTCATACATCATGAGAAAACAAAAGGAAAAAAAGGCAAAAAAGAGCGCCAAGCCATTTGTCGAAGACGCCACGCCAGCCATCCAAAAGGCGCTATCACCAAAATCAGCACATAATCCAATTATTAGGGAGAGTCACCATCACCACCAAAAGAAAAAACCATTGAACCAGCCATGTAGGAGTTGAAACACAACATCCAAAAACCAGACACCGATAAGAAGAGAAACACGAGTGTCACTCGACCTTGTTAGCTACCGAGTGGACACCCCCACCAGGCCTCCTGATAGAGAGTGGAGTTGCAATGACCACATCATCATCTAAGTCACTATATGGCATGAGAGGAAAAGTGCAATGGCTAGCGCCAAGGATGGATCCTTCTTCCTCTCTTGAAGAGCTATAAAAAAATGATAACCAGAGCACTAGGATTTCTAGAACAAACCCTAGGACCTGTACTGGTCCTCGTTAATTCTTTCACAAATGAAGCAACCACTTTTTCTTTAATTTCAACTGATTCCACAAGGCCAGCCCTACTTCTATGGTTGTAAGAGCTCTTGACAATGACTCTGTCGGCCTTCCTATGAACAATCCTCTTGGCCTTGGGAATAATTGGCGTCTCTGCCACCATGGGTTTTGCTTCAGGGACATACACCAGAGGCTCCTGTAAACTTAATATGCTTGACCTACAGACTGGTGTAACAAAGGAACTTGGCTGACTCATTTTTTTGATCAACACTCAACCAGAGCCAACTTCACAAGGAAAACACTAGGTAAAATCCCCAGAACATCCCCACTTGTAGGAAAATAAAACCCCACAAGCACGAGACATAGAAAAACCAACTAAACAGTAGCAAGAACACCACATACATAAATATTTATATACCAATAAATACTAGACAACCACCTTCATGGGAACTCCACAAGCATCTACAATTCACTCATCGAGTACTTGTGATGATTATTTTAGAGCCTTGATAAATGTAGATGAGAAAATGAACTACAAAAAATCCTCATTAAATAGAGAAATTGAAAGCACATTGTAATTAATGGCCATCCTAGTTCACTTGAATGAGAAAAAAATCAATCACTGCATGTCAAATCTCAGTCGTTGATCACCTAAGATTCAAAACTCGATCAACGAGGCCCATAAAGGATTGCCACTTGCTTTGTTGATCATAATTAGAAACAGAGAGGAGATGCTTCAAAATTTCCGCATACCCATCTACATACTCACACCATCATCCTCAACATGTGCACCATCAATCTCGATAATCACAGGTAAATCTGGTTCACAAACCAAGTTACATTTCCCATCGCATTTTCATCCCCAACATTGGAGTTTCAACAAGCGATGGTAACATGGCTACTGATAAGACATCAGCCGTTGATTTTGATCTCAATAGGATCTTGACCACAGACAGTCGCTTGCATCGCTCATTGCATCTTTACACACAGCCGAACAACCCTAACCTTAGATACACCAACACCGTGCAATGGGGAGGAACTCCACCCATCAGCGGATGCAAGTTCCATTTTGAAAATCAGAAGCCAACAAGCGATAGTGGGGAGGCCAACGATGTGATACAATTCATTGATTTTAATTGTTGAAGACTCGGCTGTTAACTACATTTTCATCGCTCATCGCATGTTAACCTTCCCTTGGCCGATGTCAACCAGTGAAGCTTTACTTCTGAGCGATGGGAAATGACTCCACCCATCGGTGGTCATGATTTTACCTATATCCTGCACAAGATAACTAGTGATAGTTAAAGGGCCAATGATGGGTTAAAAGATTAGCCACATTGCTTATCAGGCATTGCTTCCTAGCGGTGGTGAACAAACACGTGAAGGGCAATGAAGGTTGATCAATGGAAAAGGAGTAACATCGCTCATCGTGGGTTACACATGAATATTTTCAAACGAATATATAATGGGTGATAAACCATTAGGGGCTCAACTTAAGATATCTTTAAAGTACATGGTCTTAAAGTTGTTTTAAAAGGGACCTCCTATCCGTGATGAGGAAACTAATGAAGGGTTTGGTAAAACGATGGTATGAGAGGCCATGAAAGATTATGAAATAACCGAAAACAAGATATCGGGTCAACTCAAAATTAGAAGCTCGAAGACCAAACAAGGGTATAATAATGAATATAAATTATAAAACCCCAACCCTAATGATATTCAAGACTATGGTTCTGAGGATTTGATCATGAAATTCAGTGGAAGCATAAAAAATTTAAGGGTTCCACCAGTGGCTCCGACTGAGGATGTATGCCTCCTGCAGGCATAGAAAGATCTCAAATCTCTGGTAGAAACAAAACAAATGCCAGATCCATTGGGTGACATCAGACTGCTCCTGTACACAATTCCATTTTGATTTGGTGGCCCTAGGCCACCAAATGGAAAAGAGATTCAATTCTTCCCTCTATCAAAAACCCTATCTTGTTTCACTTGTAATGGGTACACAAGTGAGTTAAGAATTTTAGGACAATCAACATCACTACAATTAACATCCTTGATCCCATCCAGTATACTTCTCTCACTTTCTCCAACCTCATGCACCCAGGGCCCACCAGATTGAACTAGAATAGTAAAACCGTCATAGTTTGTCTAGTCACAAATTGGGGCATCACATCCCACCTACAGATCAAACTGGAAGCCCTCATACACACATTTTTGTAGACTACACTCCACCTTTGAAATGCCAAAGAGAAAAAGGTTATATTCGGAAACACCTTCATTGCACTGAACATGATTATTATTCTCATTAAATGGGAGAAATTTTGTGATAAGGTCAAAAAGCTTAGGTGTATCTACAAAAAACTCAAGTGCATATTCATATTGGTTAACACCATATTTCATGATGTCTGAACCCCTTAGTCTCTCTTCACCTAAGTCAAAAAACCCTATAATATCCACATAATCTGAGGGTTCATCAACATGCTCCTTCTTGCCAGCACATAACAAGACCAGTTCAGGGTCCATAACCTGGTCACCCAAAAGTGGGACTCTTCCTTTGCTAGGGTGTATACCATTTTCTTTAGTATGGAGGGTTAACAATTCAATCATTGCCTTACTGCAATCATCTTGAACCACAAGAGCAGGAATATATTCATCAACTCTTGCCTCATCACAGTGGACATTCATTATTCCACCTTGGACATCTTCATCAACAGTGGTATTGTACCCAGTATCATCACAAGAGATGACATTCCCAAATTCAGTCCACTCACCACACAAATCACCACTATGATCACTTGACAACATACCTAGACTACACCTTTGGCCATCGTCAGAAATATCTAGCTTACTCACTCATGAGCAAGTGACAGTACCAACACTCTTATCATTACATTACCTATGTGACTAGGAAGCTACTAAATCTTGGTCAAAATTTGTGAGGATATATTCAAACACATTGCTACCAATCTGACCTTTACTCCCTATTGTCCCATTTTCATTATCTCCAATACTCTTGCAATAAATATTTGTCAAGAAATCATCAAATCTTGCAACAAATAATGGATTGTTTCTACTGAAGTAAATATTACCTCATGTCACCTCACATGCTGGTGAAGGTTCATCATACAAGGGATTCTTCCATAGCCTCATTATAGTCATAATCACCCCTGCCTCCTTAGTACGTGGATCACAACCTTCCATGTATTGGAATTCATCATAATCCCTTGAAAAGAAAAAAGAAAAAATCTCAAAGTCATCTTCATCACTTATACTCAAAATTATGGATCCACACTCGAAAATCTCTTCACATGAAGAAACTTATTCGTCTCTAATCAAGTAATCCCTTTCAAGACTATCAACATATCTTCCACTCGAGGCCATAGACTCCACTTCCACTTCATAGGATGATTTATAACCAATAGAAGACCAATCTAACTCAACTTTTTCACCACACTCACTGATTTGTGCATCATGGTCTCTCCTCAAACCAAAATGTGATGCATCCCTTTGCCCCCCTGGATTTTCTCGTGCAATCCATAACATCCCAAGGGAGGACATCAAGCACTACTTCTTCTTCATATTGTGTATCTTCAGCCATGTTACTTGTAAAACAACAACAGTCATTAACCAGTTGTTCATGCTTTGACACATCCTCTTGAGCCAATTGTATCAATTCCTAATCCTCTTCATAATGGGAATCAATGGTAACACTCTGAGGTGACACCTGTCTAGTATATTCATCATGAGCTCCCTCAACAACTCATATCTAGTCAATAACCTAGCTCAAGGCATGAGGCTTCGATTCCTTTGGTAAGTACTCAATCTAGATTGATACAATTCACAAAACAAATCAATAAATACAGGGATATTGGGTCTAAAATTTTCAGGTATTTCAAACAAGGCATCCGTGAATCTATAGAACAAATGGTTAGGAGATTCCCCTTCGTGCCTTTGCATATCATACAATCTTTTGATTGCAATTACTTGATCAGCTTTACTATGTACAGGCACACATTCCCTTTTAGGTTCATTATAATCCTTATGTTGTGCTAATGAAGAACTTGGAATAGTAGGAATCTCATCCCCTTGCATTAACCCTCTATTGACTAATCTATTAACTATAGTAGTATGATCAGTGCTAAGACAACCGGCATGATTATTGAAGTATCCTTTCATCATTGAGTACTTCAAATTATTCTCAATGTCTATGGCAATGTGATATGCTTGTTGCAATTTTTTAGGATTTGTATCTCTCAGCAAATAACTCATCCTCTTGTCAAATGCACCCAATTATACCACTAAACATTTAGCATCATTCGATCTTATACTTCTAGGTATCTCGCATATTACCTTTTAGAACCCGAGATTAAAGAAAGGGACTAACTTATCTTCCCGTTTCTCCATGTCCATGATATTTTGCCTAACCAAGACTAGATCAATCCTTTCTCCAAATTGTTCCATGAACATTAGTTTAAAATCACCCCATGAATGTATGGATGATGCTAGTAAGTAAGAGAGCCGATCTCTTGCATCTCCTTTTAAGGACTAAACAAACAATTTCATAACTATATCTTCAAAAACCACCTGATAGTCTCCCATCACATAAACAAACTCCTACAGATGTTGATTTGCTTATTTAGTCTATTCACCTCTAAATCTTGGTATCTTAACCCTAATCTTGTGGGGTACAATATCTGGGTAAGCACAAATGCAACTGAAATCTAGTGCATTGTGCCTTTCACTGTTAAAACCCCCCTGATGTGACACGGGGTACCCATTATTTAAACCTTGATAGAAGGCATAATCTGAAAAGACATCTTGTTGTACCTTTGCAAGCCTTGTCAGATGTTTTACAAAGGATATTTATATCCTTCTCACAAATAAGATCTCAACCCCCTTTCACCACAAGCTTTGTGTATAATTTTTCTTAAGATCCAAAGTACAACATGTTCCTTTTAAAATAATCTATAATTTGACATTATTAGTCTAGAAACATGTAAAATTTCAACTAATTTTCAATTAACTAGTGCTATTTCGCTTAATTGGGAACCATTTACATCCTAAACCAAAGAATTCTCATAGTTTTCTTATTGATATGATTATAATTTCTTCAAAATCATGAAAATACATGGCCCTCTTGTAGCACTCACCTAGCTTTGTCTTGAGGCCTGTGGATCTAGAACTTTAATGTATCCATTGTCAGGTTCTTTAGTAAGAGTCGCCACCTCCAATTGGGAGGAACAAACTTCAAATGAGATGATGTTTCTTGACACATGAAACACATTTTGGGTCTAGCTCTGCAATGGAGTCACTTTCAAATCCTTTGAGTTATACTGCAATCAAATATTTGACCAAGCTCGAGAATTCTTGAAAGTATGAAAAAAATGCTCACGCTATTTACACCATTTGACTCTGTGATACAGGGATCTGTGTATGGAGAATGCAATTTATCCCCAGTGGAGTCGCCATTTTGTTGGTGTTTTTTCCAATACACCTTAGGAACACTCTAAAAGGTAGTCAAAATTCATCACCAAGAATCCTAAAGATGAATGGCCAACTCAATGGGTAAAGGTTTTCAAGACTTTGACCCCTACACTTTAGGCTTTGTGGAGCTGGGGATCGTATTTCCCAATTGTGTTCAAAATTAGGATTCTATTAAAATGGAGAACACTTTTACACAGATAATTTCCTTTCTCATGCAAAAAACCGTCACTCATCAAAATTTTGGCTGACCTTTGCACAAATAAACATTCATTTGCCAGGAACAAGGATACATTTCGGACTTATGTCTTGGAATTGATCAAATTTGGATAAGAATTGTCATTATTGTGAATCCATGGCTAGGTATATTAGCTAATGCATCATATTATAAGAATTCACGACAAATAGGCCAGTGTCTCATCAATTGGGAACAAAGTCAAATGTGCAATAGTTAGTAATACATGAAATTTTAAAATAGAAATAAGTGGACTATTCTCATAATGCCATACATTATAAAACTCACAATACCTAAAGCATTACTTCTTATCAGAATCATGTGCAAGTACTTATAGACCTACAACTCTCTTCAAGTATTTAATTAACCCTTTGAGTTAAGATAAGAACAAAGTCATACATTCAATTAACCATTGAAGACAAATGAAAAGACACTTGATATTTTCATTTATAATATGTAGCAATTGCATATAGGAGAGTACATGCTCTAGTTTTGCAAATTTACTTTGATATCAGGAATCCTTGCAAAACCATTTAAGATTATTACACACAAAACTTGTACCCAAGATAATCATCTATCATATCTTTCATGTGTTCTCTATTACATTGGTTTACTATACTCTACCCAAGTTGTTCTAGACTCAAAATTATGACCTATGTAATGAGCCTTGAAATCTTTTTTATAATGTAAGAGAGCGACAAGCATCGAACTCATTACAGTTACATTTCATGGTAATTTCACATTTAATTTCATTTGTTTGTTGTCCTATTCCCAAATTGTTATATTTAGTCATTCATACATCATGAGAAAACAAAAGGAAAAAATTCCAAAAAAGTGCCAAGCCATTTGTCGAAGACACCACGCTAGCCTTCCAAAAGGCACTATCACCAAAATCTGCATGTCTTCCAATTACCGGGGAGAGTCGCCATCACCACCAACAGCAAAAAACCACCAAACCAGCCACATAGGAGTTGAAACACCACAGCACCCAGAAACTAGACACCAAAAAGAAGAGAAACACGGGTGTCACCTAGCCTTGTTAGCCGTCGAGTGGACACCCCCACTAGGCCTCCTGAAAGAGAATGGAGTCGCAATTACCACATCATCATCCAAGTCACTAAATGGAAAAAGAGGAAAAGGGAAATGGCCAATGCCAAGGCCGTATCCTTCTTCCTCTCCTAAAGAGCTATTAGAAATGATAACCAGAGCACTAGGCTTTCCAAAACAAACCCTGGGACCTATATTGGTCCTCTTTAATTCTTTCACAAATGGAGCAACCCCTTTTTCTTTAAGTTCAACCTATTCCACAAGGCCAGCCCCACTTCTAAGGTTGTAAGAGCTCTTGACAATGACTCTCTCATCCTTCCTACAAATAGTCCTCTTGGCCCTAGGAATAATTGGCATCTCCGCCACCATGGGTTTCACTTCAGGAACATACACTAGAGGCTCCTACAAACTTAATCTCCTTGATCTATAGACTGGTGTAATAGAGGAACTTGGTTGACTCATTTTTTTGATCAAAACTCAACTAGAGCCAACTTCACAAGGAAAACACTAGCTACAATCCACAGAACATCCCCACAAAAACAAGAAACAAAAAAACCAACCAAATAGCAACAAGAACACCACATGCATCAATATTTACGTACCACTAAATACCAGAAATCCACCATCATGGGAACTCCACAAGCATCCACAATTCACTCATTGAGTACTTGTGATGATTATTTCAAAGCCTTGATAAATACATATGAGCAAACAAACTACAAAAAATCCTCATTAAATAGAAGAATTGAAATTATGTTGCAATTAATGGCCATCCTAGTTCGCTCGCGTGAGCAAAAAATCAATCACTGCATGTCGAATCTCAGCTATTGATCACCCAAGATTCAAAACTCGATCAAAGAGGCCCATTAAGGATCGCCAATTGCTTTGTTGATCATACTTAGAAATAGAGAGGAGATGCTTCAAAATTTCCTTGTACCCATCTGCATCCTCACACCATCATCCTCAACACGTGCATCGTTGATCCTGACAATCGCGGGTAAATCTAGGCCACAAACCAAGTTACATCACCCAATGTGTGTTCATCCCTAGCATTAGAGTTTCAACAAGCGATGGTAGTGTGGCCAACAATGAGACATCAACCGTCGATTTTGATCTCAAAAGGATCTTGACCACAGATAGCCGCTTGCATTACTCATCGCATCTTTACACACTGTCAAACAACCCTAACCCTCAATAGACCAAGCCCACACGATGGGTAGGATCTCCATCCATCGGCGGTCACGGGTTTGATTTTGAAAAGAAGAATCCAACAAGCGACAGTGGGGAGGCCAGCGATATGATACAAGTCATTGATTGTAATCATTGAAGAATCGGTCGTTAACTAGATTTTCATTGCTCATCGCATGTTAACCTTCCTTTGGCCTAGTGAAGCTTTACTTTTGAGCGATGGGAAAAGACTCCACCCATCGGCAGTCGTCGGTTCACCTATATCCTGCACAAGAAAACTATTGATAGTTAAAGGGCCAGTGATGGGTTAAAATATTAATTGCATCGCTCATCGAGCATTGCTTCCTAGCAGCGATGAATAAACATGTGAGGGGAAATGAAGGTTGAACAATGGAAAAGGAGTAACATCGCTCATCATGAGTTACACATGAATATTTTAAAACAAACATGTGATGGGTGATACACCATTTGAGGCTCGACTTAAGATATCTTTAAACCACATGGGCCTAAAGTTGTTTTAAAAAGGACCTCCTAGCTGCAATGGGGAAACTAATGAAGGGGTAGGTAAAATTATGGGACGAGAGGCCATGAAGGATTATGAAATAACCAATAACTAGATACAACCGGTCAACTCAAAATTAGAAGCTTGAAGACCAAACAACGGTATAAGCATGGATAAAAATTATAAAACCCGAAACCTAGTGATAGTCAAGACTATGGTTCTGAGGATTTGATCATGAAATTCAATGGAACCATGAAAAATTTTAGGGGTTCCACCAAGATCCCCACAACATGGCTTTTCCATTACAGTGAGTGTCAACCAACACATAATTCACATTTATGCGTGGACAAAACAAGAAGCAGTCGGTCAACCTAAATGTACTTTATAGAGTAAGTATTCATGTTTTGAAATGTCTCTTTGTCTACAATAAGAGCTTGATTGAGATGAAAAAGGAATAATAAAGCTTGGTTGTGACTCTTTGGTGGCATTCATTTTCTGCTTATTTGACATGATCGATCTTACTATTTAGAACTTGAAGATTTGCATTATTTCATTGCTTCCTTAGCAGATCACTTAACTTTTCCATCACTATAACTATCCTTTCTAATCGTCCTAATGCAATTAAAAATGGAAACAACTAAGGCAGTGGTAGTTATAGACACTATGCATGAACTCTTTAATGTAGATATTTTGATCTCCCTAACATTAGTTTAAGAGTTCAACCACACCATTTGCTTTCTATTTCAGTTAATCCAGGATTTTTTTTGTAATAATAAAATCAATTTCAAGTTTCTTGTTGGAAATAAAGGGGACAGCAATCCCCTTTTAGTTTGGTGGTTTTGTCAGTATAGGAGATGACTAATTAATTATTCCTTTGTCTCTCACACACTTTAAGCAAGACAAGCTAGTAGGATAGATGCTCAAATTTCCAAGCATAGTGTAAATTTGTTGAATAATGGGAGTGGAAGTTTTAAAGCAAAGGAAAGAGAAAAGAATAAGAGAAATCTAAAGTAAGGGATTTTAGGTTAGGGAAATAGAAGATTATCTATTTAGAGAGAACTAAAAGCTACATCAAAGAGTGAGAAATTTGATATTGAGCTTAGCTTTGTTAGTTTATTAGAGTTTTTTTTTTTTTGAGTTGTAGTGTTGTTGTAGATATATATTTCATACTTTATATGTTCATGTTCTAGGTTGTTCTTTCATATGAATAATTAAAGGAATGTTGTCATTCACTTTCAAAAAAAAAAATATATTTGTGTATATTTACTTCTTGGCTTATTATTCTTGTTGTTTCTTTAATTTTGTATGAGTTTTGTTCCTTTATTTATAAATTTCTAGGTTAAAATCTAGCCTATCATGTTGGAGTATAGCATATCCTATAATAGATTAGTTATTGTTGAAAATAAAAGTTTTGAATATTTCAACATCTAAACTAGGGTTATTTCAAAGGTTGTTTTTTAGTTCCAAAGTAGAGCTACATTAGTTTGGTATCAAAAAAAAAAGACCAAAAGGCATAGAGGAGAGGCCATGTGATCTAGGGAAGGAAAGGTCAAAGAAATGCAAGGTAGAGAGGTAATTGGGATGAGGAAGTGCTCAGAAGGTTGCAAGATATTGAGGCCTACTTGCCTCATGGGGACTCTGAGAAGGAGCTCAAAATTTAAAGGAGTAAAATTGGAGCCATAAATCCCATGAGAAGGCTTATTGAAGCAATAATCAACCAAGGGACTAGAGTTAAGGTTGACGTCATTCATTTTAAATATAAAATAAATCTAGAGAAGTTATTAAATTTGGCTCAAGAATTAGTGAAATTCTATGACATGGAGGTAATTTGAGGAAATTTATCCATGAAGATTCAAGGTTGTAACATAAAAAAAGAAGTATCATGCTACCCTATGGTGGGATAATCTTCATAATACTAGGAGAAAACAAAGGAAAGAGAAAACCAAATAATGGCCAAATATTTTAAAGCATTTGAAAGCTAAGTTCATATCATTGAATTATCAACAAATATTTTTAGAGACAAAATTTGAAGAAAATGGAGCTATACATGCTAGCTTGTACTAAAGAACTCTTTAGGTTACAAATCAAGACTAATTTGCAAGAATATAATGAACACGCAATAACAATATACATTAATGTTTTTTATTCCAATTGGAGAAATAGATGTACTTTTAGGAGTACAATGGAAAACTATTGGGAATAATTTCCTTTAATTTTGATCTTGATAGAAGAGGTTGAGGAAAATATGGGATTTAATTTTGAATAAAAAATTTATAGTTGGAGATAAAGAATCCCTAGTAGCTAATTGGAGAAGAAAGAACATGTTTCAAACATAATTCAAGTGTAAAAATAAAGTGTGCAAGGTTATTTTAGATCTATAGCATCTATCGATAAGTTAGTAAGTACATAAATGATATAAATGTTATATCTTGATTGAATTTTGAAACAAAATCCTTATAAAAATTCCTAGTTTAAAAAGGAGAATAATGTGATTGTAAATCAATCATGTTTATTTGGCTTTGAATTGATCATTATGAACACAAGGTGTAATGTGATGTAGTACCAATGGATAATTACCATGTTTTGTTGGGTAGACCATGGATATATGATAGAATTTTTTTTCACCATAGAAGAGAAAAAACATATGAGATATAGCATGATGGTAAACTCTATATATTGAAACCTTTTAAAAGAAATATGACAACTGAAATCCATTTTCTTTGTCCATAGTGAGTTGGAGGGATTTTTTTAGAGCATATAGGGGAGAATTTTGTTACCTATTGTACCCACTTGAAAAGGATAAATCTAATTAGCAATAAATCACTTTGAAGTATGACTATTTTCTACCTAGAATTGATCACTTATTATATTTCTTGTTAGGTGCTAAATTATTCTCCAAGATTGACCTTAGAAGTGGATGCAATCAAATTTGGATTCATGAAGGTTCAATAAGTTGAAGACAACCTTTAAAATATAATATGGGTTATTTAAGTGGGTGGTGATAACAATAAATTATCCAATTCTCCATTAATGGGCACCATGAACTATATATTTAGAATACATATTGGTAAATTTAATAATCTATTTTGATGATTATATATTGGTTTCAAAAAACTATGGATGAACATGTGGAACATTTGAGAATGGTAGTAGACATACTTAAGGTAGAAAGATTGTTTATCAACTATGAAGAGAGTGAATTTTGTAAAGACGAGTTGGCATTTTGGCATAGCACATTATTCCAACAAGTGGGTTGAGCTTGGATCTAGAAAAATTTAAGGCTATTCCACGTGTCAAATATGATATTGCTATTAGGATTCAACTGTGTCCTACTTATCAATTGATGAGCTAAAGAGGCTAGATAATGAATAGTTCATAACGCAGCACAACACTTGCTAAAGGTTTTATAAATGGGTTCTTGTGGACCACTACTCATGAAATATGGGTCAATGAGTTTGACTCGAAAAACTACATGGTTGAATCCTGATAGCAATATCATAATTTGGCACGCTATAGAAAATGCCTCCTACTTATCAATTGATGATCTAAAGGGGGTCGATAATGAATAGTTCATAAGGCACAAAACTTGTTGAAAGTTTTGCAAATGGGGTTGCAAACTAAGTGGGCTTAACCTTGTGAAAAAATCCATGGTTAAGTGTGCTTGAGTTGGAATAGTATTGGGATGGGTGACCTCCTAGGAAGGCCCAATACCTCACCTCCATGAGCATCACCTAGATCCAGAATGAGTGCTAAGTGGACCATTCATTATCATGAGAGATAGGTTCTTGTGGACCACTACTCATGAAACATGGGTCAATGAGTTTGACTTGAAAAACTACATGGTTGAATCTTGATAGCAATATCATAATTTGACATGTTATGGAAAATACCTCCTACTTATCAATCAAAGAGCTAAAGGGGCTCTATAATTAATATTTCATAAGGAACAACACTTGCTAAAGGTTTTACAAATGTGGTTGCAAGCTAAGTGGGCTTAACCTTGGGGAAAAATCCATGGTTAAGTGCACTTGAGTTGGAGTAGTACTAGGATAGGTGACCTCTTGGTAACACATAATGCTTCACCTCTGTGAGAATCACCTAGATGTAATGAGTGCTAAATGGACCATTAATTATCATGAGAGATGGGTTCTGGTGGACCACTACTCACAAAACATGGGTCAATGAATTTGGCTCAAAAAACTACACGGTTGAATCTTGATAGCAATATCATTACATACTGTAAAACCCCAGCCATGAGAGAAATTTAAAAGAAAAAGCCCATACAATTCACATATAAGCATCACAGTATCCACAATCATTAGTAGAAAATGTAGATAATATTACACAATTAAGAGGTCCAGAAACCATTTATCAAAGGAAGAATCTTGATTTAGATTACCTGGCATGAGAAGATACTGAAATGCATAATAGTCTTGGCTTTTTCTTCCTCGTGGGGTGCAACACACCCATGTTGGAAAAAAAAGAATAGACAACTGAGAGGGGGGGTGAATCAGTTGTCACAGAATTTAAAACTTATTCAACCTTATTAACCTTTAATCCTAGGTCTGATAATTAACAATGAAAGCATGAATCAACAATACATCAGAAACACAAGAACACCAATATTTTATACATGGAAACCTTCTTAGGGGAAAAACCACTATGGATGTTAGTCCACAAGATTATACCCTATTAAAATTATAATGAGAATGAATAAGGAATGCACATGCATTCAGGCACACTGCCTAGAGCTCACTGCTCAAATGGGAAGGCTCACTTCCTTACAAAAACATTCAAATTAAAACCATCTGAAGAATATGAACTGATAAATTAGCTTCTACAAAATCCTGATCATAGTTCTGGTTAAGCACAGAAACCCTTCTTCACACTTTGCTCAATCTTCTTCACACTTGCTCTGCAATCAAATGATATGATCTTTATTCGCACATTTCACATTTACACTTCTCATACATACATTGAGAACACCTCTCACACACACTTCAAAATGAATAAATAATCACTCTTATATATCTTCTACATGGAATTACATTAACAACTATGTCGGCCAAAAATAAAAGAATAAATTACAAACTATCGGCCCAATTCATGAACAAATCTCAATGCGCACCAACCAAAGTCGGTCACAACATAATGAGGTCCTAAATAAACTTCCTCAAACATTCCAAACATTAAAAGATTAATCCACAAGGATCTGCAACACGCTACAACCATCATGTCGACCAAGAACATGAAAACCCGAACACACAACAGAAAAATCTTCAATCACGAATACACCGATCAACACAAATGTGCAAAAAGGATAGAGCATGATCTAGAATCATCAATGAACATCATACAAGCATACGCAACAACTAAACTTACCATAATCACCTTCTCTTCTTCCGGAAACATCAGCTACAGTAACATAATAACTATAGGAACATCGAAACACACAACTTACACAAATATTGATGCGCACCTCTAAAACTTCCAGAGTATAAACTAGATAGGCTCAACAACAAACCCTTTAAAGCGCAACTTCTGAAAACAAACATACTGAATTTTCCACCACACTGAACTTCACAGCTTCACAACCAGCCTTCAACATATTTATTATAATTTTCTCAATATCCTCGACATATACAGCCTTCAAAACATCAAATGCTAATAGTGTTGACATCAATGACAACCACATATCAGAAACACAACCACAACATCCAACAACCCAACCATGTGAACCACAACCAAGCCCACCCCAACCAAGTGGACCCAGCAAGCTATTTCGGGATAGACCTGAATATGTTTGGGTTGAGGGCATGAAAGGTAACTAACAAGGTCAATCTCAGTTGTGAAGAGGCTTTCGTACAAGTTGAGTTAAATATAGGTAGGTAATAAGAGGGAGACTCACCACTATCCCATCTAGAGCATCCCATAGAAAGGAATGACAGTGCATTGCGCACTACACCAGGGGTCCCATTCATTCATTGGTCTTCTGCACTAAGTGGGGTGGTGGTATGGTTCAAGGTCATTGGTCAATTGGGTACAAGATTTTGTGCATCCCATACTACATTGCTGGTCCATCCTCCATCCCAAGGGTCATAGATAATTCCCAAGTAGTGAACCAACCAAACCTAGTGGATTCCAACCCCCATCGCCTATAGGCGATCAACAATGAGTTTGTCCACCCAAGAATAAGTAGCCTCCGAAAATTACCACCTTGTGACCTTGGTGATAAAGTAAACTATCTTCTTCACATTCCTAGGTAGCACTAGCATCGATCACTTTTGTGCACTTATTGACTACCAGTGAAACCCCTCGATACAATGATTACCCCAGATTACTGTTACCCGCACGGATGGGTCCCTACCCATGTAACCGTTATCGTATCATTCAAAACCAGGGTAGCCCCTAGCAACCTTCACCTCTATGAACCATGTGGACACTGGCTAGTCCCTAGAAATAGCCCAGACATCGGTCATTGGCACAATCCAACGACTGCATGTCATTGCTCAAAATCCTAGAGGATCACTCTTGGGTATTCTCTAGATTGGTCCTACGGGTGCTCAAATAGCTCCCTTGCATCTTTATGGCACTCTAGCATGGATTCAGGTGATTAATTATTGGTAGACACATATAGGCCAGCTATAGCTACCCTTGGACCCTTTAATGATGCAAGACACGTTTAACTTTGGGTATCCAAGGATGGGTTTGATTACTTATAAGTCTGATTTTTCAAGCAAAATTCTTGTTTTCCTCACCCCTCATAGCTTCTTACAGCTATCTTTTGGAGGCAGCAGCATTTCCATGAAATCTCGGATGTCATTGTGTCATACTTTTGACTATGGCATATTTTTTTGTTATTATCTTAAGCTAAGGCTTCTAGACTGGTTGAATATTTCTCCCTTCATTATGTTTTAGTAGCCTTGTTAGTTTAAACATAACATATATTATGAGGATTCCTATACCCAAGTCCATAAGCATAACAAATAAAAGTGGACATTAGGTTAATTTATGCAACTGAGGTCCAGAATGAAGACATTTTACGGTCATTGACTTCATTAACATGGTTTTTTCCCTTTAGAGGTTAATGGTAATAAATAGAAATAAGAGTTTGTTGTTGTTGACAAGATAATATGGAAAAGTTAGTTTTGTTTTAGATACCTCAATGCTCCTTGGTTATGCAAACAAACCCAGCACTAGAAATCATAGTATGGTATTTCTCTTCTAATAATGCATTGCCCACCTACAGTGTGTTAAATCATGGAGGGTAAGAAGTACATTTATATATATTTTGATACTAATAGGAATGAGAAAGTTCCATGGTTTTATTAATATTTATTATTTTCATTTTTATTTCTACCCTCTAATACCATTTTCAATGCCCAACTAAGGATACAAAATCATCATTATAAATTTTGCAATCACCATACCCATCCCATTTGTACTTAGGTGTTGATATAATTATGGTGAGTAAGAGAACAATAATTCCTTTTAATGGAGAATTTAGATTTAGGTTTTTTTACCCCAAACTAATGCCACAATTCCTAACCTCTCAAACATTTCAACCTTTATGAGATTCACATGAATACCTTCAGCAAATAAAATTCAATTAGAAGCTTAGGGAAAAACCTGGTTAACGCATTGCAACTTATGTGGGCTCAATCGAATGATTCTTTCTTACTCATATGCCTCTCTAGATCATCTCGGATCCTTCCAGCGCTCAAACTCACCACTCCAAACTATTACCTTGCTATGCCCTCCTTCACTCGTTGATTTCATGCACTTACTTCCTCTTTTTCAAGCAAGGGGTCATAGGGTTTTTAAAGCAGCTTGTGCCTGATTTTTTTTGTACTCTTGACCTCTGGAGCCTTCCATGGCATGGGAGACATGCTACTTTGATGGCACAGCTCCTCTCCTAGACTTGCGCCCCTCTCCTCATAAATTAGGGATGTCTTTGGCATGAAAATATTGGCTTTCTGCAGTCGCTTCTACTCACAAATAACTCCTCCATTTTATTTTATTTCTTTTTGCTTTCTCTTGGCTTTCATCTATTTGTTTTATTTTTGTCTCATCACTTAGGTATTACTCCACTTTTCTTTGCTAATGTTTTTCCTTATTTTAAATTTATATTTTCTTTTAATTCTCTTCTTATGTTTTATTTTTTATTTTCAAATGGTAAGGTTTGGTGTTTGAATTGATTGACATTATTTCTTATTATATTCTTTTATTTTATTTTATTTTTCCTTATGACTCGATTCAAGCGTGGTCACAAGGAATAAAAAGGCTAATTAACCCACTGACAAGGCAAAGAAACTTATATAGATCAATTCTTACCATCAGTTGGTAGATAAACTCTTAGTTTTGGGTGGAGCAACTAGAGTGACTCGGCTTCTGACTAATCAACTAAGCTAATGAGTTTAAGGTTCTCTCTTGGAATAGGTTGTTAGGTCCACCTTTTTTTCACCCCTAGCACCTACAAAACCCATCTACATTCTCACAAATTTATTAGTACCTAATTAGCCCGATAAACATATAGATATATTGGAAAAATCAAATAACACCATTAAATTCATAAATAATAGTTATTTAATAATTGTTCCAAATGACCATTTAAAGTGTTTAAGTCTATTACATTAATATTTAAGTTCTTAGGGTCATCCAAAATAAGGGTGCAATCATAGTTCCAAGTTCAAATTTTTGCCTTCGTCCAAATTACATCGGGACAACAGGCGATTAACACAAATTAAAGTCTAGTATCTATGGGGGATGTGACACATACAATTTCTATTTAGTTATATATCAGTTATATGATTTTTAAAAAGTTACATATTTATGGCAATCCAAAATCCACCATAATAATATTAAATAAAATTATATAAAGGCTAGATAATTTTTGGTAGTTGGTACTTACAATAACTATACTACATTTATAACTTAGATTTAAATAAGTAGACAACTATATTAAATAATTATTATTGGATAAGGGTTGTAAAATTTTAGCAAAGGACTCATAAGATCCAAGGATCCTACAAAACCAAATAAACCTTCCACAAGTAGATTCATAATAAAAATATATATATTATTTTAATGAATCAATATTTCTCATCCATAATGGTTATCTCCAACACTAGCTCTACGCTCTTACATATATAAGGTAGAAACTAGGGATAATATTTGAATAGTAATCATCCAAAAATATATAATCTATTTAAGAGATAGTTAATTAATCAAAATCAATTCCTAAAGATAAGTTAACCGATAAAGTGCATCTACTAAAGAGAATTGTACAATTAATACTTAATAGCATGCATGCAAATTTAGGACACCAAAATAAATTATAAAAAAAATCTTAACATTTTGAATTGAGACACAAAATTTCAATGTTTTAAGTAAACTTAGATATTAACTATGATTGTGACCCAAGAGGTTAAATAGTTAGTAAATATCTATTTTCGCACTAGCACCACCCTCAAGTGCAACTTAGAGAAAAGGCCACAAATTCAAATAATTAAAGATGCAAAGATGAAAATATGATTCCTAGAAACCTTGTTTGATCAAGTACTAATAAACAAAGAGATCTCTCAAAATATGGAGAAAGGGAGAAAACCCTATAGGTAAACACTCCTCCTCAAAGAATGTTGTTCCTATGGGTGCATCATCGGGTCGAGCTGCTTTGGCATTTTTGAAAGGTAAGGAATTTTCAAATGCTGGTAAGGTGGGAATCTCTACTCTAGGGGTTGGTGTTAATGGTGGTGCTCAGGTTGACGTTAGGAGGCAGTCTGGTGGTTTTCTTTTGGATGGGACATCTTGTGGGTCCTTCCCATTGGGTAACTCATATGTCCTTCTTCCCTTTGTTGGTCTGGGTCTGGTTGGTACACCTTTGAACAAAGTGTGGTCTCTTTCTATGGCTCTCGAGGCTTCTGTCATCTCTGATTTCTTTTAGCAAGTTGTCACCTCGGTGGATGGTAAGTCTTGGTCAAACCTTTTTGGTGCTAAGGTTAAGGAGAAGAGCTCATCACCTCCGATTAATTTTTTTGCTGACCCGTCAACTAGTGATTACTTTGTCTCTATTCTAGATTATATTATTGATAAGGGTATTCTTTCCATGGAGCAATCCCTTGTTGGTATGTTTTGGGACCTAGGCCCAATATTGAGATGGTTCGCAACCTGGCTAAGAATCGATGGCATCTAAAAGGCCAGGTTAAGATTGCAACCCTTGCTAAAGGCTTCTTCTCATTCTCCTTTTCATGTGAAGAATATTTGTTGAAGGTGCTAGTGGGTGGGCCTTAGATTATTGGTAAATCTATTCTAGTGCTGAAGAAATGGGAGGTTGGATTTTCCTCGAGTTCTTATTCTTTTGACTCGGCTCCTATTTGGGTTTGTTTGCCTAGGCTTCCATTGGAATTATGGGATGAGCAAGTCTTTAAAGGAATTGTGGCTACTTCTAGATGCCTTCTTTTTATTAATAATCTTACAACTTCTAGGTGAAGGCTTGTTTATGCTCAGCTCCATGTGACTCTAAACCAGGCTTTGAATCTTCCTTCGATGATCAAGATTAACTCTAAGTTAGGATTTTGGGAGCAGGCTATTGAGTTTGAGTCTATCCCCTTTGCTTGTTTCCATTGCAAGAAGGTGGGTCATTGGGTGAAAAAGTGTCATTTGAAGCCCAAGGTTCCTCCTCAAAAGGCTCTGGGTCCCTCTCAAAAGGAGGCCAAATTTTGGAAGGAGGTTGGGAAACGTCCTATTTTGGGGGTTGAGAAGTGTTCTACTGAGCATGTGGAGGAGGTGTTGAGTGAGGGTCCCCCTATTGGTGGTCTGCCTATTGGTGGTTCCAATAAGCTGCAGCAGGTTGTTTCAATGGTGTGCCCCTGCCTTGCTAAGAAATTTTCCTCTAAAGAGGGTGAGTTTAAGGCCCGGATGATGAGAAGCTTGGTGGGGCTACGGAGGAGCTGGTGGGTGTTGATTCTTTGGCACTTGTGGTAACCGAGTCAAAGAAGGTGACCCCTCTAAAGATGATCTCTAAGGACTTGCTTTTTTCTTCTAAGGATGAGTTTTTGGGTCCTTTGAAGGTGGAGCCAATGATTGATGTTGTTGAGCCAGTGGCGAAGAAGATTGTTTTTGATGAGTTGGTGCTCACCTCTTCTATTAATGGGGGCCTCTCTTGTATTGAGGGTGTGGAGGTTTGTACCCCTATTTCTAAGTCTCACAATAAGAAGAAACTGAACCCCGTTGTGGGGGGGATGGCTACTAGGAACCGTATCAAGTTGGATTGTGGTTTGGAGCCAAGGGCAGAGGAAGGCCCTCTCTTAAGATAGTTCAAGAGAGGGAAAGTAAATGCGACATTGCTAATGGATTGTAGGTTACTTTTTTTGAGTTAGGCCTGAATGGTCCTTCACAAAATCTTTTATGAAGATCCTCTCTTGGAATATTAGAGGATTAAATAATCCTCATAAGCAGGATCTTCTTGCTAATATTGTGAGAGATCACCATCCTAATATTATTTTGATTGAGGAAACTAAGATGACTATGGAGAAGGTGGATAGAATTAAGAACAGGTTTTTTAAGGATTGTGGGTGTCAGGTTGTTGACTCTGATGGTGCTTCTAGGGGGTGGCAACATTTTGGAATCCAAGGTTGTTTTTGGTTTTTCCTTGTTTTCTTTTGAGAACCATGTGGTGACTTATTTCTCTTGTACCAGGGATAAGTTCTCTTGGGTTTTGTCGAATATTTATGCTCCTAATTCGAAAATTTCTCATAAGCATTTTTGGGGGTGTTTGAATTCCTTTAAGGCTCAATTCTTGTTACAAAACTGGTTCATGATGGGGGATTTTAACACTTTGCTTAATGATGTGGATAAGTTTGGGGGATCTCAAGTGGTAGATGATAGTCATCTTGATCTCATGAATTTCATTAATGATAATTAGCTGTTGGATTTGGATTTGGGTGGGCGTCTTATACTTGGTCCAATAGGCGTGTTGGTGATGCTCTTATTCAGGTCAAGTTGGATCGGGCTATGATTTCTCCTGGGTGGTTGCATTCTTATGCTTGTTCTCTTTTAGCTTTCACTAGACTTGGCTCAGATCATTTTCCTATTTCTCTCAAGGCTAAGCTCTTTGGTCGCAAAAAGGCCTTCCTATTTAGATTTTAAAAAATATGGACTAGCCACTTGGAGTTGCGGTCTAAAATTGGTGAATGGTGGAATTTGAATGTGATTGGTTCAACTATGTATAAGGTGTAAAATAAGATTGATTTTCTTAAGCATAACCTGATTTAGTGGAATAAGGAGTCTTTTGGAAACATTTTCAAGGAGAAATATGAGCTAAAGGTGGATCTAGACTCTATGTAGCAAAGAATGTAGGCTTTTGGGGCTGATCTCTCGCTTCTTTAGGAGGAAAGTGTTATGTTGGATAAGTTGCACAATATTTTTGTTAAGAGGATTTTTTGAATCAAAGGTCGAGAGCGATTTGGCTCCGAAGTGGGGATAAGAATACCCAGTTTTTCCATCTTACTACTCTGAAACATAGATCTTCTAATAGGATTTCCAAAATTCTTATGAATAATGTGTCTCTTGAAGAGGATGATGATATAAGATCTATAGCTCGATCTTACTTTGAGGGTCTTCTCTTGGAGGATTGTCCTATTGATCCTGTTTGTCAGCAGGGTTTCTTTAATGTTATTCCTAACCTGGTTTCAGAAGCGTATAATAGGGCACTAGCTTGTATTTCATCGGACGAGCAGATCAGAAAGGTTGTTTTCTCTTTTGAAGGGAATAAATCTTTGAGGCCTAATGGGTTCCCAATTTTATTCTTTCAAACTTATTAGGACATTATTTATAAGGATTTTTGTAATGCTACTAAAGAATTGTTCAGGAGTAGGCAGCTTCTTAAGAAACTGAATCCAACGTTTTTAGTGTTAGTTATTTGGTGATTTTAGACCTATTAGTTTATGTAATTCAATATATAAAATTTTCTCTAAGGTGCTCGCTTCAGGGTTTCAAGGAGTGATTTCTAAGATTATCTCACCTCAATAGAATGGTTTTGTGTCGGGAAGGCAGATTTTGGATTCAATTCTTATGGTGCATGAAAACATTCATTCTCACAAAGTGAATAAGAAGCCTGGACTTATTTTAAAACTAAATTTGCTTAAAGCTTATGATTAGGTGAATTGGTGTTTCCTTATCAAAATCCTCAAGGTGTTTGGTTTCTCGGACCTGGTTTTACAGTTGGTGTGGCAATTAATCTCATCTCCTTCTTTCTCGGTGCTTATCAATGGCTCGCCTTCTGCTTTCTTTACAAGTTCTCATGGCCTGTCACAAGGGGATCCTATTTCTCCTTTTCTTTTTATCATTATGGTGGAATATTTGGGAAGGTTTCTTCTTCAAGCGGTCTCTAATGGGGCCTTTAAAGGTTTATATCCCTCTTTGAATCAGATTTGTTGCTCCCATCAACAATTGGTTGATGACACGGTTATTCTTACAGAGGCATTTGTGGTTGCGGCTAAACCTATTCACCTGATTCTTCATTAGTATGAGGAGGCTTCAGGTGAAAAGGTGAGTTTACCTAAGAGCACTATTTTTTTCTTAATGCACTGGAGGATCATCAATTAAAGATTGTTATAATTTTGGAATGTGGCATTGGGGAACTTCCTTCAACCTACCTGGGGCTCCCTCTTTGTTCTAATGGTGTCCCTGATTCTTTTTGGAATGGTATTATTGAAAATTTACATTCTAAATTGGTTAGATGGAAGGGTGCTTTGCTTAGCCAAGTAGGTAAAATTCATCTAATCAAGTTGACCTTACAAAATATGCCAGTTTATGCCTTAAGCTTATTCCATATTCCTAGAAGGTTTTTAGAAAATATTGTAAGTATTCAGAAGAGACTCCTCTAGTCTGGGGTGGAGGAGAAGAAAATATTGCACTTGTCCTAGGAGGAAATATGCAGGTTGAAATTCCAAGGTGGCTTAGGTCTATGTAAGCTTAAAGACTTTAATATGGCTCTTATGGCTAAATAGCTGTGGAATTTGATTTTTTCTGATCAAGAATGGACTGATATTTTCTCTTTGAATTACTTGAGAGGGGTGGACAAATTTAGAGATTTAGGTAGGGAGAATTGTGTTCCTCCTCAAGGATTTGTCCTCGAGAGCTCTTTTCTTTGTGCTCGCTTGACTATGAATGTTGGCCTAAGGTAGGTCTTTGGAATGGGAGGAGGATCTTGTTCCGAGATGATTGGTGGATTGGCCACGGCCCCCTGAAGGATGAATGTTGGGTGGCCCCTTTCAGATAATTTTGTATTAGAGAGTGGGGTGTGTCGCTTATTGATTATATCCATGATGGAAGTTAGATCAAGCTTGATTTGGTGAATAGGGACTTGGAAACCCTCTATTCATTCCTTTCTTTGATTCATATTCCTGCTGATTTTCCTGATGATTTTATGGTGTGGAGGTTAACTTCCGATGGTAAATTTTTTGTTTCTTCTGCCTTCTTGTGTCAATTGCGGGTGGTTAGCCCTCATCCTTTATGGGGTAGATTGTGGAATGAGAAGTTGTTGCCCAAGTTCAATATTTTATTTTCGCTTTTGTGTCAAGATAAGATTTGAACTCTTAATAATCTTGTGAGGAGGGGTATGTCTCTGCCAAACAAGTGTTTCCTATGCAAAGAAGCGATTGAGGATTGTTTTCATCTTGTGGTCGGCTTTAATTATACTTGGGAAGTATGGACTTTTATTCTTCAGCGGTGGGACTTATCCTGGGTGTTTCCTGCATCTTTCTCTAATTTTTGGTCTTAGTGGGTGGCTCCTACTCTTAATCTGGATCTCTCTATGTTGTGGTCTCCCATCCTTCCACATTTGGCTTGGGGAGTTTGGAAGGAACATAAAAATCATGTCTTTTGTCAGTTGGAACTACCGCATTCAAGGTTGGCTTTGAAAATTTGTGAGGATATTAAGGAAAATTTCTTCTTTGAGTTCTTGGAGCTCCCCTCTGGTATTATTTAGGTGGCGGTCTCTCCTTATGATGTTATGGTGGGTAAAATATGGAATCTCTCTTGTGACCTCTCCATTCCAATTAAGAAGATGAAATCTTATAGGGAGGGGGTTCATTGGATGGCTCCCTCTTGTGGTTGGTATAAATTTAACTTTGATGGTGCTTCTAAGGGGAATTTGGGACCTGCTAGTTGTGGGGGAGTGTTATGTGATGATGATGGTAGGCTTATCTCTATGGTGGCACTCCCTTTGGGAACCCAAACTAACCACTTTGTAGAGGTTGATGCAACCTATCATGGCCTTGTCTTAGCTAAAACTTTTGGGGTCTCCAAACTTTTGCTTGAAGGGGACTCCCTTAATATTATAAAGTGTCTTTTGTTGACTTGTTCCCCTTCTTGTTTGATTTCCCATCTTACTAATGACTCATTTTCTATCATTAATTCGTTTGATGAGATCAAAATTTCTCATGTTTTTAGGGAAGCCCACTCGTTGGCTGATGGGGTGGCTAATGTGGGTGTGGTGTCTCATAATAATTGGGATGATTTTCAATCCTTGCCTCTTAATCTTAATATTATCTCTAATAATGACTAGATGTCTTGTCATTAGGCTTGTTAAGTTGGGAGGATGACTCATTTATTTTTTTATGATTTGGTTCTTGCACGTTGTGTTTCAGACCTTCTCTTCTCATTATTGCCTCTTTCTAATCTATGTTATTATGGTTTGGCAGCATAGGAGTGATGGTACTTTGTATGGCAGGCTTACATGCTTTGTGGGTATCTATAGCATTTTCCTGTGGTGTGTTTTCTTAATTATTTTTGTGCATAAGACTAAGGTGTTGGTGGAGTATTGTTCGTTGCCTTCCGTCATGGTTGGTGCTCGTTGTAGAGTGGAGCCGAGATCTTGTGAGTAGTTTCAATCTAATGAAATTGTTTGGTAGTACCTAGAAAATGGTGGAGTTAGCTCATATTTGCTTAAGCTCCAAGGGTCGAATCCTGAGGTGATAGAGGTCTTTGTTATGTAAGGAAAAGCAACAGTGTAGAAACACTTTCCTAACACTAAAACCACAGAGGAGACATGCAAAGACTAGTTTTAAAACATTAAAACACTTAAGATGAACACATGCAGGGTAACAAGAGTAACAGAAATAAAACGATTTCATAAATAACACCATATTTACGTGGGAAAACCCTTTCGGGAAAAACCCAACCACACCAAGAGAAAGACACTTTATATTACAGTAAGAAAAATATTACATACAAAGTTATAGTCCTCACTCTCTGATAGTTAGCTCACAACAGCACTTGAGTTTTCATGCACTCACTGTTACAATGCTATTTTGGCATACAGTGAATACAATCTCATCTTCAATATCTTGCTTTTTCTTATCTCATCGACTTCTAGTCAAGATCGACTATTACAAGTCTCCATACAACCACCAATTAGGGTGCATTCAATTCAGTTCTTCACTGACATGCCAAATTGATCTCGGATTGAATCCACCTGCAATCCTGCATCGAGCCACCCTCGCAATAATTTTTTTGCAGATAAAATACTAAATTTGGGCTCTGCCAACCACCAAACTCCGATCTCATATGACTGCATAATAAAATCGCTTTTCACCAATCCATCTTCCAGAAATTAATGTTGTTTTGCAACAATGGTGCAAAAACAACCGATGATAGATCACCACGTGTCTCACTGCAATTCGTTCCACCACTTGACCGAGTAGTGATCGGTCAACTATCATCAGGCTCCGAAAACCCTTCACCATCACTAACTCTTTCATCGCATTCTGAGCCAACAATAATCCACTATTACCAAAACATCAACCACCAGCTCTATTGGGTCCCACAAGCCATGCGTCTGCCACTCAAGAGGTTATAGGGTATCCAGGAGGGAATCGCCAAGATTCCCAAGAGCCCTCCTGGAATGAGCTTTTGAAGTTGCCACGTGCTCATCGCTCGTACTATCTGCTTGGATTATGTGGATGTCGTTGGAGCTCCTTTGGGGAAACTCTAGCGGCATCTGCTAGATTCCCCAGGAAACTCCTAAGCCCCAGACAACTGTCCATGGTCGAACAGCCCTTCACATAAAGTAGCTTGGGGCCCACCATCTCTTCGTTGTGCTCACCTCTTTGACGGGCTACCACGCATCCACCGCTCGCGCACTCCACTTGGCTTACGCGGAAGCTGCTAGAGCTCCTTCGGGGAATCTCTAGCGGCATCTGCTAGATTCCCTAAGGAACTCATGAGGCACAGACAAGTTTCCACGGCCGGATAGTCCTTCCACCGATAGATGACTGCACTGCCGATAAAGCCAAGGCCAGCAAACAAACTGCCAAGTCTACGCCCGTCGACCCATCATTGTGGCAACCCTTGGAGTCTCGCCAATCAGACTAAGTCTCAGCGACCAAAGGGTTAAGCCGACCAAATGAGAACACGAACACCGTGGTAAAGCAATAAGGGCATAAATTCGTCAAACCCTTATTAGAGGTCCAAGCTAGTAAATTGAGGCACATTTTCCAACAAGCTCCCACTTGACGAAGACTTACTGGCTTCCTCCAGACTTCGAATTCATTTGCGATCATAGGCCCCAAAGCCCATCAAAATTGCACACTATCTAAACTTGTTGGTGCTTACTCACTTTGTTAATGCATCAACAACATTCTTCAGAGTATCCACCTTTTCTAAAGAAACCTTTCCATCCTCCACCATATCTCTCATGAAGTGATACTGCACATCGATATGCTTCGTCCTGGCATGGAAAGTTGGATTTTTTTCCACACAAATGGCACTCTAACTATCACATAAAATAGTGATTTTCCCTGCATTAAACCAATATCAGAACATAAGCGGCTGAGCCAAATAGCTTCTTTGCAAGCATGAGTCGCTGCCATGTATTATGCCTCCGTTGTGGACAAAGCGACTACAGTCTATTGCTTGCTCATCCAGCTGATTGCACCACCATTTATAATGAAAGTATATCCACTAGTGGCTCTTTTATTGTCAATGTCCCCTGCCCAATCAGATTCCACATATCAATGAATGCTGAGAGTTCTCTGTGATGCAACCAAATTTTTGTGGTAACATAGAGCACATTTTGAGGTACCTCTCAGATATCTAAACACTCTCTTTACAATATCCCAATGCGTCCTTCCTGTATTTTCCATAAATTGGATGAGTACTCCCACTTCTTGGGCAATGTCTTGCCTTGTACAGACAATCGCATACATTAAACTGCTGACAACACTTTCATAAGGCACTTTGGTCATGTCCTCCATCTCAGTAGTAGATTTTGGAAAATCTTCAAAAGATAGCTACGTTCCCTACAAGACTGGAACAACTAGCTGCTTGCAATAACTCATATCAAATATCTCCAGAACAGTGTTGATGTACTTACTCTGGCTAACCCAAAGCTTTATGCCTTTTTTGTCCCTAGTTATCTCCATCCCCAAAATATACCTTGCTGCACCCAGATCTTTTATTTCGAACTTTGCAGACAACTAAGATTTAAGATCAGAAATCATAGACTTGTTATTTCCTATGAATAGCATATCATCCACGTACAGGGCAATAATAAACACATGATCATTTTCAGTTTTATAATACACATAATGATTAGATTTTGATCTCACAAATCCCATAGACAACACAAAGGTGTCAAAATTTTGGTACCACATTCTAGGAGACTACTTCAAACCATACAAAGATTTCTTTAATTTGCAGACCAAGCTTTCTTTACCTTTTTCAACGAAGTGCTTAGGCTGGGACATGTAAATCTCTTCTTCCAACTCTCCATGGAGAAATTTTGTTTTCACATTCATCTGTTCAATCTCTAAGTCATACGTGGCTGCAAGTGACAACAAAAATCTGATAGATGTCAGCTTAGCTACAGGGGAAAATATTTCTCCATAATCAATTCCCTCTACCTGGGAATACCCCTTTGCAACCAACCTCGCTTTACACTTCTATGCACTGCCCTCAAGACCAATCTTCTTCTCAAATGCCCATTTACAGCCAACAGACTTTCTTCCTTCAGGCAAAGGTACCAAATCCCAAGTTTCATTCTTTTCCAATGATTCCATTTCTTCATTCATGGCTTGCAACCAAGAATTTGCATCGGGCATATTAATTGCCTCTTTAATAGTCCTAGGCTCCTCAATGCTAATAATTAAAGTATAGGCACAGTTCGAATCCAAAATGGAGAAACCATACCTATCAGGTTGTTTTTTTGACGTGTAGACCTTCTCACTGGTTGAGGTTGTGGTTCTTCATCTTCAGAACTCTCATAGCTGCTAGAGATCTCTCTAGTTTTAGGTACACCATGTAGTTCTCCCTTTTTTGGAGTTTGAGGAATCTCAACTGCATCATTCTTCTTTTCTCTTTGATCTGTCTCTAGCTATGGATCAGTTGCTAAAAGTTTCAGCTCACGAAATATTACACTTATGTTGTACAAAACCTTCTCAATGATGGGGTTCCAAAGCTTGTATCCCTTCACACCAACACCATAGCTGATGAAGATACATTTAACAGCCTTATTCTCCAGCTTAGATCTTTTCTCATTTGGCACATATGCATATGCCTCACAGCCAAATACACGAACATGTCTCGGAGAGGGCTTCTTACCATACCATGCTTCTAAAGGTGTCTTATCGACAAGAGCAGAGCAAGGAGAACGATTTACTAGGTAACATGTTGTAGCCACAACCTCAGCCCAGAACATCTGCTCCAGACCAACACTGCTCAACATACTCCTTGCCTTTTCCATCGGCGTCTTGTTCAACCTTTTAGCAACTCCATTTTTTTGTGGAGTATAAGGTATAGTTTTATGCCTTTTAATCCCATGGTCTTTACAGTATCTATCGAAATCTGTACAACAAAAATCACTGCCATTATCTGTCCTCAAACATTTTATTTTCCTTCCACTTTGATTCTCTACCAAGTTTTTAAACTCTTTAAAACGATTGAACACTTTTGATTTACTTTTAAGAAAGTATATAAATTCCCTTCTCGAGTAGTCATCAATAAAATAAAAATAATATCTAGACTTCGATAACAAAGGAACATTAACTAGACCAAACAAATCAGAATGAACATAGTCCAGTACACCAGAAGATTTATGAGAACTCGAGGAAAAAGAAACACGTTGTTACTTTCCATAAATGCAATGTTCGCAAAAATTTAACTCAAGATTACAATCTACAAGCCCTTCAACAAGATTATTATTTTTCAAGGTTTTTAAACCTTTCTCACCTATGTGATTGAGTCTATGATGCCACAGCATGGTCTTCTCTGCTGGGAGTTTCACCTCCATCGTATTTGCAGCCAAAGAAGCATCTTCATCCTTCTCTACAAGAGTAGTTTTGCATGACTTTACAGAGATGTTGTTACATTGAATAGGACATGCATCTAGCTTGTACAAAGTGCCAGTATGTACACCCTTAGCCAGCATCATTCAGCTTACTGACAAAAAGTAAGTTACGAGCCAGACCTGGTATGTGCAGTACGCCACCAATCCCTTTGATTCTACCATCAGGGAACTGTATCTTGATTCTACCTCGGCCAACAATCTCTAATGTTGAATCACTCGCTAGGTACACCTTTCCACCATCATACTTCTCGTACTTAGTGAACAATTCTCTATGAGATGTCATGTGAAAGGATGCACCCGAGTCAACCAGACAGACATCATCTGATACCTAAGTTTCCAAGGCTGCAATGAAGGCATCTACATCACTCTGAGAAGAGTCATAGTCTGAAGAGTTACTCTTCTTCTTCTCCTCCTTACAATCCTTTCGGATATGACCAGGTTGCCCTCAATTCTAGCATTTCACCTTGGACTTTTTACCAGGAGACTTTGATCTCCCTACAGATTTAGATTTGGAATTCTTGTCCTTCTTCTTGCCTTTCTCCTTTGATCTACCTCGAACAGCAAGGGCCTCGTTGGCCATCTTAGAAGACTTCCTCTGCATCTCTTTAGATAGCAACGAAGCAACCACATCTTCCATCTTGAAAGTAGTAGTCGTACTTCCAATAGCCATCACTAGATGATCCCAAGTGTCAGGTAACGAACATAACAGGAGCATGCAATGATCCTCCTCCTCAATCTTTACTCCTACAGACGCCAACTAAGAAACACTCATATTAAATGAGTTCAGATGGTCTGCAATAGATGCACCTTCTTCCATCTTTCAAGGAGTATAACTTCTTCCTCAGGAATAACTTATTTACCAGAGACTTTCCCTAATAAATATCGCTAAGCTTCTTCCATAACGAAGCTGCGGACTTCTCCTCATGGAAATTCAAGAGTACAGAATTGGCCAGACAAATTCTTATCAGACCTCTCACTTTTCTATCTACGAGGTCCCAATCTTCTTGTTTCATACTTGGTGGCATAGTTCTAGACACTGCTACTAGAGGTCTCTATCCACTAATAGGTCTTTCACTTTGATTTTCTACAACTCAAAGTTTATGCCATTGAATTTCTCAATATCAACTCTTCCTGATCTACTCGCCATCTTAGACAGAATTAGGTTCTAACTTTGCAAAAATCCCACTGGAACAGTATTAGCACAAAAAACCAACCCTACTAACAAGGATAACACAAATGGTAAGGCTTTGATACCACTTGTAAGGAAAAGCAATAGTGTGGAAACACTTTCCTAATGCTAAAACCATAGAGGAGACGTGCAAAGACCAGTTTTAAAACATTAAAACACTTAAGATGAACACATGCAAGGTAGCAAGAGTAACAGAAATAAAATGATTTCAGAGATAACACCAGATTTATGTGGGAAAACCCTTTTGGGAAAAAACCCACCACAGCAAGAGAAAGACACTTTGTATTACAGTAAGCAAAAGATTACATACAAAGTTACAGTCCTCACTCTTTGATAGTTAGCTCACAGTAGCACTTGATTTTTCATGCACTCACTATTACAATACTATTTTGAAATACAGTGAATACAATCTCATCTTCAGTATCCTACTTTTTCTTATCTCATCGACTTCTAGTCGAGACCGACTATTACAAGTCTCCATACAACCACCAATTAAGGTGAATTTGATTCAGTTCTTCACTGACATGCCAAATTGATCTCGGATTAGGTCCACCTGAAACCCTGCATCGAACCACCCTCGCAATAAATTCGTTGTAGAGAAAATACTAAATTCGGGCTCTACCAACTGCCAAACTCCGATCTCATATGACTGCATAATAAAATCACTTTTCACCAATCCAACTTTCGGAAATTAATGTTGTTTTGCAACAACGGTGCAAAAACAACCGATGAGAGATCACCATGTGTCATACTATGTTCATTCCACTGCTTGATCGAGCAGTGATCGGTCAATTTTCATCGGGCTCCAAAAACCCTTCGCCATCGCTAACTCTTTCATCACATTCTGAGCCGGCAATAATTCCCTATCGCCAAAACACTGATCGCCAGCTCTATCGGGTCCCACAAGCGACACATTTGTTGCTCAGGAGGTTCTAGGGCATCCAAGAGGGAATTGCCAAGATTCCCATGAGCCCTCCCAGAACAAGCTTCTGAAGCTACCACGTTCTCACCACTCATGCTCTCAGCTTGGCTTATGTGGAAGCCGTTGGAGCTCCTTCGGGGAAACTCTAGCGATATCTGCTAAATTCCCTAGGGAACTCCCAAGGCGCAGACAAGTGTCCACGGTCGAACAACCCTTCGCATAAAGAAGCTTGGGGCCCACCTTCTCTTCATTGCACTCACCTCTTTGGTAGGCTGCCACGCGTCCACCACTCGCACACTCCAATTGGATTATGTGGAATCTGTTGGAGCTCCTTTGGGGAATCTCTAGTAGCATCTACTAGATTCCCTAAGGAACTCTCGAGGTGCAGCCAAGTTTCCACGGCCAAATAGTCCTTCCACCCATAGATGACTACACTACCAATAAATCCAAGGCCAGCAAACAAATTGCCAACCCTACGCCCATCGTCCCATCATTGTGGCAACCCTCAGAGTCTCGCCAATCAGACTGTCTCAGGGACCAAAGGGTCAAGTCGACCAAATGAGAACACCACGGTAAAGTGATAAGGGCATAAATTCGTCAAACCCTTATCAAAGGTCCAAGCCAGTAAAGTGAGGCACATTTTCCAACATGTTAAGGGGTGGAGTGGAAGGATTTTGTGTTTTCATGGTGCAAAATTTAACATCAATGAGGATTTCATTGTGGAGGTCACTGGTCTTACTACCTCTAGAAGGCAATTCTATAGAGATAGAGGTGTGGCGAAGAAATCCCTAGCTAATTTATTTAAACATGATGAGAAGAAGAACCTCAGGTCAGTTGGTAGTGGTGGGTACTCCCATAAATCTCTCAAGACACTATGGAGGGATATAGCTCTATAAATCATGCATTTCTTCACTTTGGAGGGTAGGTTTTATGTGGTTTATAACTATCATTTTATGTTGTTAAATCATTTTCGGCATAATGCCTTGGTTTCCTTCCTATTTTACCTTTTGTCATCTATGGAACATAGTATTGAGGATCACCACAGGAACCCTAAGAAGGCAATTCTCCATGAAGGTTTCATGAATTTAATGGTTGAACACATTAAGCTAAAATTAATCCTTGTTACTCCTAAGCCTCACGCACGTAAGAAGAATGGTAAAAAATTTGGTTATGAGACGGGGGATTTGACAAAGGAGTGGGAAGGAAATTCTAATGAGGATGATTCAGACTTTGAGGAGTTGTTAGAGGATTTCAGTGATTTTGTGGAGTGTTCAGAGGCTTATGAATCATGGTCGAAGGGATATGAAATGGACTTTGAGGTGAAATATGTTGTTGTGACCTCTGGGAATAAGAGTGTGAAGGGAAAGGGAAAGAAAAAGAGTCTCAGGAAAGAGAAGAATTCAGGTAAGAAGAAGGTGGAGGTGTCAAATGTCGTAGAGGAAGCCCCTACTTCTGATAATCATACTTTGGATGCTAGTAAAGTGGGTGATTTGGAGTCCCCTGTTCAGAAGGATTGTATGGGTGGTGGTAAAGGAATCTTTGGGTATGTGCAACTGATGGAGGGTATTGTGCAAGGGTTTGAGGGTTTCGAGGCCCCTTCAAAACCTTCTTTTCCTTATCAAAAACATTCCTCCTCAAAAGATAGAAAAAGAGAAATAATTACAAACTTCCTTTTAAAATTCCCATTAATATTAGGAATAAGAATATGAATATGAAGAAATATATGAAGTATGAAGAAGTTGCAAACAAAAATTGAAGTATAATTCACACAATTATAGAATATCCACTAAATGGAGGATGAAGATTAAAGATCAAATAATTAAAAATATATGTAATTGATCTCAATGAAACTACTCAAACAAGATCAAATGGTTGTTAGAAAAAGATATTGTAGTAAAAATTATAGATGGCATATTCACTGTATGAGTGATCTCAAGCACACTACTCAAACAAACAATAAATGATAAACCATGTTTTAATTTGGAAATTGAAAATAATAGTACCAATAGCCCTAAGAATGCTAAGAAACCATAAAATATAGAAAGTTCCCTTTGTAAATAGGTATGTAAGATGTATATATGTTATGTGTTCCATCACAGCAAAATGCATGGTAACCTATTGCTACATTTGATTAGCACATAGGAACAAAAAAGAGATACATAGATCACAACAAAATAAATAAATAAAGCTTTAGCATAAATAATATGTTACTCCCTTTGTGTTTACAAGGGATAGGTATGACAATTGTTAAATATATCATGTCACAATATAGCATAGGAAGGTAAAGAAGAAACATCGAAAGGAAAAATGTATCTATAACTAAAATAAGGTTGTCGTATACAAATTAAACTCACATATTGATTGCACATAAGTAACCTCTTATGACTATTAATAAGGGTGTTCTCATACAAGACACACTCATATGACAATAAAAAATAACTAACCTTTTGTGGCACTTTACAAGTAGTGTGAGTAAAACAATGACTCAATAAGATGTGCAAGACTCTAAAAATATATATGTAATATATGAAACTTTATTTTAGTACATTTACAAGTTTAAAAATGTATTAAAAAAAATGATATTTATTATGTCCAAAAAGAACCATGTCTAAAAGAATATACAATTTCTATAAAATTGAAGTCCAAATATAAAATCAGCTACATCATTGTGTAGTTTGTAGATAAGATTTCATGACACCTATAAGAAGTTGTAAATATAATATCATGAGAAAAATTTATGCCACAAAAAGAAAAAAAATTGCAAATTGAGCCTTAGAAAACAATTATAGGAATCTATAAGAAAATATAGAAAAATTACTAGTTTCACCAGCAGCGATGCTACACTGAACTTAGGCTAAACTGAAGTCTTAAGTCACGTAAACAACAGCAATGAGTAATAATTGACTAAAGTTATGGTGTATGGGGGCTCCATGCATATTATAGAATGTTACTACATGCATAAATGGAAGGAATTGCTTCACCATGCAAACATACTGGAGTTATACTAGAGAATAGCGTTTTGAAGCATAAGATCTAATAAATATATATATAAGATCTTATTGCATACAAGATCTTCACCCAGATCTCAGAAATAGGGGAGGAAACAAGGGATGAAAATGTGGACAGACAAAAAAGAGGCACTGAATGTTGTGATTGTAGTAAATGAAAGTAAAGAGAGTATGATGGCTTGTGAATGGACTTGCAAAGAATTGTTGTCAGGGATTATGAATCCATATTTTCCCATAAATCTCACACTTGTTCATGTGCAACATAGTAGATTTTTTTGGTGGTCCTAGTGAGATGATCATCCAATTCTCTTACATTTATTTGTTTTGTTAAGGGGGTGTCTAATTTCATGCTAATTGATTACATACAGCTTATATTGTGAGCAGCGAAGTGGTTCATCTCCTGGATTTGGATGCTAAAAACACCTCGAAAAGGGTGTTGGAGCAAGCTATAAATATATGCCAGTACTACAATATGAGAGCAAAAACTCATCTTGTAATTGGAGAGCCAAAGAAAAAAATCTATGAAATTGTGCAGCAATTGGGGGCAGATCTACTAGTAATGGGAACCCATGGACATTGTGCTTTCATAAGGTGATTATTTCCTTTTCAATGTTTTTTAATAGACAAGTTTTTAGTGATTTTTTTTTGTTTTAATTGTGTATGTTTTGCAATCAATATTTTGGATCACATTCAATGATTATTTTATTTTTCTTGATGATAGATTACTGAGTGCGATCCAAAATATAGATTACAAAACATACACAAAAATCAATCGAATGTTACTGCATGGACTAGTTTTTTCAGATTACACCCTTTTTTCAATAGATAAATTTGAACAAGATTGAACAATTGAAAGATTTCTAGATCCAAGTTTAAAACATACTTTGTGAGGCATATGAAGATTCAATTCTATAACATTCTCAATCATATTGATGATCAAACTTGATGAGTTATCATTTGTGAAAGCTTTAGTGAGTGAACTTTATAGTTAATAAAAAATTTAAAGCAGATTTGGCTAAAAAAATTATTCCAATTTGTAGGCCAATCAAGGGAAGTGTGAGTGATTATTGCTCTCGTAACGCTGTGTGCCCAATTTTTGTGATGACCAAAGAAAAAAGTTCCTCTTTATAAGCTCAAAGAAGATTTGTACCAGATGATCCAAATTCTAATAAACCTTTGAGTTGGTGATCCCCTGAAGTAAAAAACTATTTATTTATGGAATGTATATTAAAAAATCTTAGTGGAGATATTATCTATTTAAAATATTCAATTTTATGGAATGCTTCAGAATATGAAAACTTCCATTTTTTTTTCTTTTTTAGAGGTTTTTATTAGGCCATTCTAAGATCTCTTAAATAAAACAACTCTATCTTTGTATATAAACAAGAAATCAGCAAGTCATTTTGTAATATGATAGTTGATATATAATATATTGAAGTGTTTTTTTTTTTTTTTGCACTCTCAATCAATCTATTTCAAATATTTTGTTTTGTTCAAAATGGTATTAGATTCTTTTTAAATCTTGAGCAGTAATATATGGGTTTTGTAGTGTTGGTCGTGAACTATGCAGGTTCTCATTTGATTTTGAGTAGCACACTTTTTGTGGCAAATGGAGTAAGCAATATTGCAGCAAAGAAGAGAATCAAATCAATAAAAAAATTGGTGAGAGATTTATAATTTTAATTGTATTTTCATCTCTAAAAAGGGAATTTCACATAATGGATTCCATTTTACCTGCAATAAATTAAATGGAAAAACTATTATGATTGGGTGGCTTGTATGGAGATTTTTTTAACACTTCAAAATTGTTATGAAATTGTTAATGGTAGTGAACAAAGACCAACAAGTACTAGAAAAGATCAAGAAGATTGGGATAACAAAGATAAAAAGGCAGCAGCATTGATCAAGCGCAATGAGAGAAGTAGAGTCAAACTATGGGGTATTTTGAAAAGTACATATGAAAATTCAGGTGATGTATGGATTCTAACTCCCACCACAAAAAATTATACTACATAAAATTATCAAATTCACAAGAGCTAGTCCCTCATCCAAGAAAATTAAAGGAAAAGAAAAATGAACTTGCTTCTCTTGGAAATGACATAGATGATAAATATTTTGTGCAAATAATTTTACTAAGTCTTCCAGGATCCTATCAATCATTTATAAGAGGGCTAGAGACTACTAATAAGTTAAAAAATATAAAATATGAAGAGTTATGTGCTAAGTTATGTAACAGCAGCCCCTACGAAAGGAATAAATTATGAGCAATTTTATTTTTATTTTTATCATTGCAAGATGGTTTACTTAAAAAATTAGCTAACATATAAACAACAAGAAGTGAGGTCAACATATACATTTTAATCATTATGTCAATTACATATCCTTCCAATACAAGTTTGCTACATTAACCAATAAAAGATTGATGCTAAAATGAACTTCACATACCTTTAAGGTTTGAGATTTCATAATGCTCCATGTCCATGATTGCTCTAGATTGTGGTGGGATGTAAAATGATCCCAACCAAAGTGGATTCAAAACCTATCCACCCCTCCAAGCGGATTAAGTGGAATGTGGTGAGAGAGAGAGTTGTCATTCAAACCCATAAGCAATGTATAGATTAACTCCCTAGTGACCAATTTTCAAGGTGCACCTAGCATGGTTAGGCTTAAAATACTTTTCTATGATAGTTATAAGATTACATAGGGAGTTAGTTTATACCTACTTGAGCTTAACTCCCTAGTGACCAATTTTCAAGGTCCACCTAGCATGGGTAGGCTTAAAATACATTTCTACAATAGTTATAAGATTATGTAGGGAGTTAGCTTATACCTACTTGAGCTTATTGGGAACCCTCTTTCCTGTTGTCCATCGGATGGATAAGCATCCAAGGTCATCCATCGTTGGCATAAAATTATCCTAGACTATTGACCATCTCAAGCATAGTACTGCTTCTAGACTATTGTCCATCTCAAGCATAGTATTGCCCCTAGACTATTGTCCATCTCAAGCATAGTATTGCCCCTAGTCTATTGTCCATCCCGAGCATAGTATTGCCCCTAGACTATCATCCATCTTGAGCATAGTACTACCCCTAGACTACTATTCATCTCAAGCAAAGTACTATTCCTTAGCTCATGCTTAGCACTAGACTAGAAGTAGGATTCCACACCCAAGATTAGTAGGTTACCCTCTTAGTTACATCCATGAATGGCACTACTAGATATTCCAGAAGAGCATTACATATACTCTTAGACACCTTAGGGTGGAAGGTAAGGTAACTCATCATCCCTTGATAGTTTGTGGTGGATACCTACTTTATTCAATCCTTCAAGAATAATTTCAAGCAAGGACTTGTAGGGATTGTAATTTCATATTACAACAGAAGTACATATTTAAATGAGAATGACTACCCTATCAGTTAGTTGTTCATAATAGAAATAAACTTCGTATAAATGGTTGTCCTAGTAGCTAGTAGTGCAAAGAGGTATTGTGTTGATATTTAACTTAGGGAATAGTGATAGATCAATTCACTTTCCACAAGTGTTGCTTATATTCTACCATGTCTCCTTCTTAGTTTAGCCTAATGTCATGAAAGAATTATTTCTTGAATAATATTGATTTAGGCTACTTGTGCTAGTCAAGGTAGATGCTTCATCATCATGGCATCTTTAGATGCCTCGAATTTTGGGGAATCCTCTATGAAGAGGAGATACCTTGCCACAGTCACTTTTGGGTCGAGATTATACAACGTGCGGGTATTACATAGAGCTAGAATCCATCATATTTTTAATTTCATTTGTAACAGATTTGACCAACACCATTATTAAATAAAATCAGTCCATTAAGACAAATACGAAAGGAGATATCTTATTCTTATCAGAGTTTTGACCAATGCCATTATTAAAGAAAATTAGTCTATTAAGACAATAACGGAAGGAGATATTTTATTCCTATCAAATTTTGCTTGGTAACTTCCAGTTAGCTTACTTAACAGTAATCCCCCTTTAAGGAATTAAAAGAGTCATTTAGGATGTGAGTTTGCAAGGCCAAGGACTTCATGGATAAGCTAACAACTTCAAGGTTGAATAGTGATTTATTTTTACACTTCACATTCTAATAATATGACAGCTGAATTGAAGCCACAAAATGTTTCAATGCTGGCATCCACTTATTAAAATTAAACATTGATTCTTGCAATGCTTGGAAATTCTCGACTAGCAATTAGTTATTCAATCAAAGTTTCTAGACAATGATAAATTCTTTCCAGTTTACTACTAGAGGATAAGTAGAGATGGTGAACCACATATTAGTGTTAGAATAGATAGAAGCTCAACATTTGATAGAATGATTGTTCTAAACAAAGGTTGGGTGTTTAAGTATTTGTGTAAAATTTTCCACAATATATCGTAGTCCACATCAAATGAAATTTACTAGCAATTGGTATCAACGATTTCAAGAAAGTTAGGTGTGGTGATCATGATGCATACAGTTATGAGGAAATAAGTAGAATGGGTATGACCATTATGCAATTGTAGTTCGTCCTTGAACCATGGCTTCTTGCAGTCTTTCTTAGGTGGGCTTGAAAGTTTGTCTACTTGAAAAAAAGAAGAAATGGAAGACATAAAAATTTCCCACAAATATTCTTCAAAGGCTATGGGATCATTCCTAAAAAATTTAAATGATTCCAAGACCAAAATAGAACTTAATTAGGGTAACTATATTATAAATTAATAGTTGCATAAAGGGAAAGGAGTTTAAACACCTGAGTTTGAGATGTCCTCGTGTAAGGTGTTTTCAGAAGTAATGGAGGATTCCCTAGCCACCACCAACATAGATCTCCTCTCCAAATCCTATTCGTGCCTCTAGATTTAGACACATTGCCCTTCTCTTTCTCTTTCCCCAAATTTCTCTGCTAAAAAAATAAGACCTTGCAAGTCATTTTAAAGAAAAGAGGGATGAGTTTTTCTATGGTGCACCAGTTTGTGTTACTTCCTACTATTTTCTCAGGTTACAGGGGGTCGCCATGCCTCTTAATGGATATGTTGTCCTCTCCCTACCTTGCTTCCTCATCCACACCAACCTTCTTAACCTTCTTGGTTGATCATTTTTTAGTTCTTCCTCCTTCAATTTTGGTTGTCCTTTCATCGCTCTCCTCCTGTGAATGCATTTTTTATTAACTTCCCTCTATATTTTCTTTTGCTCTCTTATTTATTATTTATTCTCCTTTGGTTCTATAGAGGCCTAGTAATGTTTAGGAAACTTGGGATCAAACACACAATTCAGAGGGAGTCCTACTGAACATTCCACTAAACCCTTGAAAGGCCTTCATTTAATTTATCAACCATGGCTAACATAATTTTTTGATGATGTTGGTAGTGTATGTGCTTTAAAAGACTCTTCACTAACTATATCATCCTAGCATAGGTTTTTACACATACTGGAAATCATAAGTTGCATAACACTGAAAAGAGGTAATGTTGAAGCTATTGCTACAGGTACTTATAGCTAAAGACTATGACTAGTTCACTGTCAATAAATGAATTTTGTAATTAACCAATACTTTCTAACTCGGCTAAATTGACTAACTCTGGAGAACAATGCATGGAATAATTAAAGCATGAATATAGGACAAGATCTTATTCACATTCACCGCATGAAGAATTTGATTAAGACAAACATAATTATGAAACTAACTATTGTAACAAAAATAAATGAACAATAAATAAAGTGGGGAACAGTTACCTTGAGTGGCCCTTGCTCAAGTGACTATAACCATAAAGTGAACTCAAATCTAGCTCCTCAAACTAAATTAGCATAACAATAATTGAAAAGATCTCATTGCATAACTCAAGATATCATAATCCAAAGAGATTCTTTTGGAATGTCTTATTCATAAGATCATGATTGAGAAACGAAACAATGTCTGTGTAAAAACAGAAACTAACTTAGCAAATATATTTGTTATATTCTTTATTCCAACTAACTAACTAACTCCACCATCAAACCATTCATATAGGTGCAAGGGAGTCTTATTAGAACAAGGACTCAAAACATAAATCTAATCATAAATCACCACTCCCTACAAAATAGAGCATGATAATGTTTGAGTAATCAAAACACAACTAAAAAAGGAAGAAGAATTGAAATAGGACTGTAACTTTGCTATAACGATTTTAAATTGAACCGTGGATTGTAGAAATAGACACGTTAGATTCCCAATTGTAGTAGAATTATTTTCCTTTAGTAGTCTTATTAAATGATGTGATGATTCACAACAATCTTGACAAGTAGATGCCTCTAATTATGCAGCTACTATGTTCTTCTAACTTCCCCTACATCATTGTTAAAACTCCCTTTGGTTGTGGGTTGCACCTCCTAGTTGCTATGGGCTACAGTCTACTGGGTCCAGCTCCTTGGCTACAAAAATCTAGTTCACACAACATCTACACAATACTAATAACCATAACTTGAACATAGATATTCATTGCATTTCATACATATCCACATATTAACCATGCAATAACTATCATATCATAATCATATTTCCATAGACTTTAAACTAGGTCCAAGTTTGCATAATGATCATAAAAGATAGTAATTTTTTAGGGAGATATAGGAAATAAGAATTTGGAGATGTCTAAACGTATGTATTGGAATAACAGAAAACTAACTAATAGTAGGCCTCATCAAGTTTGATGGTGTATCCTTTCACTAATCACCGCTACCTTACATTAAGGCCATAACAATGTTGAAATATTTATCATTTAAATTAATTTTATTTTAATATTTGTAGCTATTCATTTTATAATTTTATAATTTATTATTTACTTATTTAGTTCTTTATTTATTTATTTACTTTTATGTATTTAGTTATTTATTTTTAATTTATTGATTCATTCGTAGATCTCTAATAAATTTACCAAATTATTCAATGTCCTCAATTAATCTGGAACAATTTAGGTTATCTTTGATATCTTTGTATAGCCAAAAATGGATGAAGTATTGCGATTTAATATGTGTCTAAGGTCCTATTTTTAAATGAACCTTAGGTTGACAAAACTATAGGCAAGGTCTTGACACTTAGAATGACGTTACAGTTTGTTTGTCTCTCATCCAATGAAACCACAAAATCCACCTCATCCTATGCCCCGAGTGCCTGCAACCAACGAAAAACCTCACACAAATCCAACAACCAAATCATTAGTTTGTGTTAAACCAAAAATTTTAATGCATTAAATTTAACATAACATAATAAGATTGATATTCACATTCAATAACATTAACATCAAGGGTCACAAATAACATACACACGTACGCACACTTATATGTGTCCACATAATAAAATATGAAGTTCCAACCCTAGTCCAAATTACATCGGGGCTAGGGGTCATGCAAAATTATTAGCAAGGAATTAGGGGATATGACAAGTTAGTGCAAGAATAAAAACATCAAATAAAAGAAAGGGGATCATTTAATGATGAAGTTTTCATAAATGAAAGGGAAACAAATTTACAAAAAGATACAAGAAAATCATTCAAAAGAGAAAAATTGGAAGTATGAAGCTAGATATACTCCATCCAAGGATTATAATAAAAATAAATGGAAATGTTATTATTGTGGTAAGTTGGGTGACAAAGAAAATGAATGTTATAAGAGGATTAAAGATACAAAAAGGAAGACAAATAAGTTTACAAAAACTTTTGATTCTAAAAGTAATGCTCTTTGTATTACACTTAAAGAAATATTTTTTATAAGAATGATTTGGTTATTGATTTTGGTGCTACACAACACATGTTACAATAAGGAACAATTTGAATCACTGAGAAATGATAGCACTAGAAAAATTATTTAGGGAATAATAGTGCTTTGGAAGTTAAAGGAATTGGAAATGTTCAAGTTGATAATGGTGTGTTCAAAATTATGAAGTTAGTTCTAGAATTAAAGACAAATCTTCTTTTTGTATCTCAAATTACAAATCAAGGGTATAAAATAGATTTTTACAATGACAAATGTTTAATCAAGGATACGAGTAATAACTACAAAGTGACTGTTGTAGACATCTAAATTTGACCACTTAGATTTGGCTAATTTTACCCTTTTCGTCTAAATATCCTCTTGTTTGCATTAATTAAGTAATATTACTATTATTTAATTAATACCCCTAAAGTCTTCTAAATCCATAAGGTATTTAGTTAAATAATTAAATACCTTACCCCCTTTATCCCTTTCTTCCAAGGAATTAAATAAATAACCCACTTATTTAATTCTCTTTATGTCTCATCCACATTTAATCCTAACTCATCTCCTAATCCCATCATTAGAGATGTGACATATCCCTAATCCATGATTAGGATGTGTCACATCCTCCAACTTTTGCAAGTTGGTTCCTAATCATCATTAACTACCTAACATTCTTCTAATCCTTCATCACTAATCTAATCAATCCTTTAGTCAACTTTTCCCACATCCCAATGGAATTTTTAATTCCATTTTATTCTCCCAACAACCTTAAATGGGATTTTTAATTCCTTTATTCATCTCATGCATTTATCTTCCCCATAATGTCTCATAGGTCACATCAGGCACATGGGACAAGGCCCTCCTTTAGGAGGTCCTTGTCTTATTTATTGGGTACTTCCAATCATGTGAATTTAAAATTCACATTTATTTCTCCAACAACTTCTCTCATCCCCATGGTGACAAAAGAGAACTTTCTAAAAAAATTCATTTGTCACTATCAACCCCATATGGGGACAAGGAATTATTTTTTGACAAAATTCTCTCCAATCCAAAGGTACTTGCAAGTACCTCCACCTCACATTTCCTTTTTCATGTCACTTATCCTCTTTCCACCTCACATTCCACACGGAAAGATGTAAGGACTTGTGAATCCTCAACTCACCATAGCCCTCCATCTTGTCCATGATGGTTTAATCCTAGCCATCCATTCTTCTTTAAATTGAGAGGCTTGGTCTCAAGTTGGGGAGGTTAGACAAGCATTAGAGACAAGAGTTATTTTATTTTGCATCCACTCTTTAGCATTCAAGTCATTAGCACACTTAGCATTTGCAGCCATTTGAAGCCATTATTGCATTCACCTACCATCTTCATCCCAATACGCACCTCCATTATTACATGCATTTTCCATCAAAGGAGCATACAAACAAGCATCATCAAAGGTCCAACCAACTCGTCAATCTGAACAAAGTATAACATTTCATGCTTATTTGTTGGTTTTGTTTGGATTCAACTTTGGCTAATCATTGAGTGTATGTTTGTGTATTTTCCTTTTTGCATTTCCATTCTGTTTTGCGTTCTTAGAGTAGAAAAACAATTGCACACAACTGCAATTGGTAAAATCGAGAATGGATTATATAAATTCCAAGAATTTACTTCTAAATGTGGAAATGAGAATATGTGTGTTATAGCCAAATATGATGATATGAGTAGGTTATGGCATGGGCGTATGGGACATGTCAACTATCAAAGCCTCAAGCTTATAGAGAAACTATATATGGTGCATCATGGGCTTCCAAAAATCTCACCAAGTCACAAGGTATGTGAAGGATGTGCTATGGGAAAGCAACATGTGGAAATTTTCTCACAAGGTAAATTAAGGAGAGTAAAAACTCCTTTACATTTGGTTCATAGTGATGTAATGGGTCCTTTTAGAACACCATCACTTGCAGGATCAAAGAATGCCCTCACTTTTATTGATGACTATACTAGAAGAATTTGGGTATATTTTCTACAAAATAAGGATGAATTATTTAATATATTTAAAGATTTTAAGGTGTTGACTAAAAAACATAGTGGAAGATCTCTAAAAATAATAAGAACGTGTAGAGGTATTGAATATATGAACAAAGCTTTCTTAGCATTTTGTAAACATGGTATAAAGAAGGAATCAACTATCTCCTACTCACCCCAACAAAATGCAGTTGCAGAAAGAAAGAATAGAGCTATAATATACATGGCTAGATGCATGTTATACTCTAGAAATATAGAAGCTAAATCTTGGGTTGAAGCAATTCATACTGCAGTTTATATTTTGAATAGAACACCTACTAAGGCAGCTTTGAACATAACAACAGAAGAGGCATGGAGTGGTAGAAATCCTATAGTGTCTCATTTTAGATTCTTTGGATGTAATGTCTATGCCCATGTAATGCCCTTTCAAGAATATACTAATAAAACACAACTAAATAATCAGAACTAAGAAAAAATCAATAAAGTAACCAAAGATAAACTAGAGCACTATAAAAATAAATATGTTTTAACTTTGCATATTAGATTTCCAAATAAGGCCGATAAGAGATGAGTAATGAATGAAAAACATGGCAAATCACAAACACATGAACCAAGTATCAAAAGGCTCAGCGCCTGATAATAATATCCTAAAGATAACTAAGTAACTACAACCTTTGGAAGTCTTGATTATCAACAAAAATTTATATTTTGTATGAAGTTAACAACGCTCTATTAAGCTATATTTTAATTTGTTTAACACATTAATACTAGTATACTTATTGATATTAACCAAATCTCTTTGAAACATTGGAATAATTATTTAAGTTAACCTATACTACGTCTTGAACTCACGTTAATGTTATTATTTCTTTCTTTTATGTAATTTTCAATTGTTAACAATAATATTTAATTTGTGAAATAATCTTTTATTTGTCATCATTTTATTTGTATCATTAAAAGATTTATTATTTTAAGTGTAAGTATTAAATCTTTAATTTTTTTATTTTATGACTAATTTGGTTATTTAGTTGTGTTTATTTAGTTAGATCTTAGGGAGGTCATTACAGCCCACATTCCTGATGAAAAGAAGAACAATCTAGAAAGGAAAAGTGAGAAGTACATAATGGTTGGGTACAGTGAGGATTCAAAATGATATAGGTTATATAATCCTAAAACAAAGGAAATGCATATCAAAAGGAATGTATGGTTTGATGAAGATATTGAAAGCAATCATTCTTTTGCATTATCTTCCTTTCCAATCTTGATTGAAGAAGATAAGTCTACTTATCCTAATTATTCAAATCAAGGTGTTCAATCTTCTGCATGAGGAGAAGGAACACAAGTTGAAGCATCAATTGAAAGTGATGATGAAGACACAAGGAAGACTAGAAGCATTCAAGAAATCTACCAAGAAGGCCCTAGGAATATTTTTGCTAACTATGCTCTTATGACTAGGTGATGCAAGTTGATACTCCAAGTACATATGAGGAAGCAAAAGAAAAAGAAGAATGGGAAGCATCAATGCAAGATGAGTACAAATATTTGATGAAAAATAAAACTTGGGAATTAACAACTCTTCCAAAAGGTAAAAGTGTGATTGGTTGCATGTGGACCTACAAAATAAAGTTCACTTCAAATGAAAATATTGAAAAACATAAGGCAAGGCTAGTGGCTAGAGGCTTCTCACAAATAGAAGGTATTGACTATATTGAAACCTTTGCTCCAGTAGCCAAAATGAGTTCAATTCGTACAATAGTTTCTCTAGCTACAAAATATGACTAGAAAATTTTTCAAATGGATGTAAAAAGTGCATTTCTACATGGTGATCTAAAAGAAGAAATTTGCATGCAAAAACCACCAGTATTTGTTAAAAGTGGTGAAAAACATCTAGTGTGCAGATTAAAAAAGCATTATATGGTCTTAAACAAGCTCCAAGGGCATGGTACTCCAAAATAAATGAGTAATTTATAGATGTGGGATTTAAAAGAAGTAAAGTTGATCCAGATGTGTATGTAAATCATAGTGATGATAAATTTATTTCTATTGTATTATATGTGGATTATTTGATCATTATGGGAGATCACACACATGATATTGAAACAACCAAGGATCAACTCAAACAAGCTTTTGAAATAATTGATCTAGGGTTGATGCACTATTTTTTGGGTATGCAAGTATGGCAAGAAGAAGGAAGGATCATGCTTTCTCAAACCAAATATGCTCTTGATGTATTGAGAAAATTTAATATGAGTGATTGTAAACCATCTAATACACCATGTGAAGTGGGATGGATTAAAATTGAGTGCTAACTCTACTCAAAGAAAGTGGATGGAAAATTGTATAGAAAATTAGTTGGGAGTCTTTTGTATCTCACTGTAACTAGACCAGATATTGCATATGCAGTTGGTATTGTATCCAGGTAGATGGTAGATCCACAAATTGAGAATTAGAAAGTAGCTAAAAGAATCTTAAAATATATTAAAGGTACTTATCAACTTGGAATTGAATAAAAAAATGGAGGAAAGCCTAATCTAGTTGGGTACACATATTTAGATTAAGCAGGTGACATTGATGACAAAAATCAACTTCAGGATATATATTTCATCTTGGCTTAGGACTAATTACTTGGAGTAGTAAGAAACAATTAATAGTATCACTATCAAGCTAGCAAAAAATCTTTGTGTATCATGCTAGATTCAATAATATAGAAGTACATCATCACTTTGTTCATGATTTTATTGAAAATCAAGTGGTGGAGTTAAAATTTTTTGGAACAAAAGATCAAATTGTTGACATATTTACAAAAGCATTGCCTATAGTGAAATTTGTCAAATTTAGAAACTTGTTAAATCTCAAGGGAGTTTTTGTATAGTATAATAATTGTTGTAATTATCCTCTTCAAGTAAACATTATGGGGTGTGTTGGAGATAATAATTATTAATGGAATGTATATAAAAAAGTCTCAGTGGAAGAGATGTTATCTATCCAAAATATTCAATCTTATGGAATGTTTCTGAATATGGAAACTTCCATCTCCTTCTAGATTTTTCTTTTTTAGAAGATTTTATTAGTCATTCTAGGATCTTCTAGAGATTCATATGAATCTATAAATACAACTCTACCTTTGTGTATAAACAATAAATCAACAAATTGTTTTATAGTATGATAGTTGATATATAATATATTGAAGTGTTTTTTTATTTGATGCATTCTCAATCAATCTATTTCAAATATTTTATTTTAATCAATACTGTTTATTTTGTTTCAATTGCTCAAGGAAAATCAATTCACATGTAAAATGTAATGCAATTTATAATGGATAGTTCATTAATGGATGTTATTTTTTACCATTCAACCTCTAATAATAGATAGCGGCTGCAATTTCAAATGTAGTGATTTGATATTGAAAATAGAGGATCAAAACGATAGGCATATCCTACAAAAAGTTCTTGCTTCTATATACAAAAAAATGGCTTAACTGATCATTCTCTTCTTTCCCAAATCCAAATTTTTACTTCAAGGTGGTCTATCTTTGAGAAATTGTGGGTTATGATCAATTGGGTTGAACGATAGTACAGATTTTGCAAAACAGGACATGGAAATAAAGTATAAATTGTTTTCCAACTAGCTTTATGATAGAATTCTAAATGATATGAATATCAAATTTTGGATGAATTTAATATTTTTTTCAAATTAGAATAGTTATAAAATTATTGTAATATATTTTGAATGTAAAATTTAAATTCAAGTTAATTTTTTTTAAAAAATCAAAGATTAATTAAAAATAAATTCTATATGGTTTGTTTTATAATCTTGTATTTAAAGATGTCTAATGTATTTATTTATTTATATTTAAAATTTGAAAGCCCTTTCTCATCTTAAGTCATTACACCATTTAAATTGGTGTATTAAAAGGAATCTAGATATGCACAATCATTATAGAAGCATATGCAAACATGAAGAGTGTTGTTTTTGAATTTTATACATATTTGAAGAGAGTTGTTTTTAAGCTGTGTACACACATTTCTAGAACTTGACTTATGGGACTGTATCATCTAGCCACACAATGACAGCCTATAAAGGTATTTCCAAATACAACCAGCTCTCAAATATCAAAAGGAACAAAGGCAACCAAGTGAGGTGAAAAGTATGATTCTAGAGATTGAAATATCAATTTTATAGGTATAGATCATTTTTATGACCTTAGACTCAACCTTGATCACCAAACTCAACCTTACATAAAAAATGACATATTTATATGACCTTAGAATCAACCCTAAACTTGACCCTACATATAAAATAAAATATAATCTCAAGGCAAATTAAAAAGATCATATCTCCTTTCTAATCCCAAAGCATCATAGATACCATAATCTTGATTGGATCATCCATTCTTTGGTCACAAAGCTAACTACTATAATTTATTGCATTTACTTTTCTATAATAATTATTTAAATAATCTAATTTATAAGCCCTAGTTGTCATTAATTAGTTTAGGTTAATTGTGCTTAAGTGTATGAGTGTTATTTGATTAGCCTAGACAAATATAAAGAAAGATTATTTTCCTTTTCATTTTTGTGAACCTAGTTGATCTTACGCAATATATCCTTCCTCTAGAGTTTCTAACCAAGTTTTTTAGAGTTGATATAATTTGATTTATCATTCATTTCAAAAATTTCTAGGGTTTTGATCTTTATATGCTTATATATCTTTTGTTTACAGTTTGGGTATACATTTTTAGCTATATTTTATCCCTCTCTTACTCTATATTATCTTACATTCATGATGAATGTTTTAGGTTTTCCACTTGGCTGATCTACATTAATTTATGTCAAAATTTTAACATTTTTTCTTTCATATAGTTGTAATTTATATGCTATAGGCATACATGTGTCTTCCATAGAGGTTTTATTCTACCATGTTCTATATTTCCCCACTTTCCTTGAGTTGGCTAGTGCAAACTATATGATTCTCATTTATCCATGCATTTCATGATAATCATCCTTTATAATAATGGTGACCACACATTATGCAAAGATCTATAATGTGATCTTTCTATGTACATGACATTAGTATATTTTATAATGATACATTTTTTACATGTCATGATAGTCATATCTTCATAGATTCTTATGCTCTAATGAATTTCCTTCATTTATATGTGGTGATGAATATAGGGATGGTGATTCTTCTACATTACATGTTGAATCTGTGAATATTTATCCTTCACATACCCCCTCTTTACATGATGATAATATCATGCCTTGATGATACTTTATTAGCTTTCCATGTGGACTTCATTTATGCTTCATTATATTTTTCTACATTACATGATGAAATTATAAACCTTAAAAAATAACTCATATGTGATATTTATGATGGATCCTTTGATCCATCCTTATGATATAGCCATCAATGGAGGGTATGAAGGATTATCCAACCATTTATCCAATTCAAATAACACATAGCCAAAATTAATAGACAAATACCTCTATCCATTCTCAATCACAATAGAATTGCAATCTACCACAATGGGCCTCCAAGACGTTAGGTCTCAATTGTTTGATTACAAATAGGAAAAATGTAGAATTTGAAAGATATTGTAATATAATGCCATGCCAAGATATCTTCAAATTTCCTTGCTTGTTCTCCAAATTATCTTCAAGGATGTTTATATATCAAATTATAGCCTTAAGAGTGATCTTAGTTAGCTATAAGGTGGCACAAATCTCAATTCCCAATAAAATTTGTAGTTGACCCAATGTGTAAATGAATAATCTACAATGAATGCAGTGATGAAGCATATTGTTGTGACTCACGCTATAAGATCCCTTGGGTCCAATGTACTTGGGAATGTGTTCCTCTATAATTACAACCTTTGAGAAGTTATTGCAAGCAAGTTTCCACTATTAAATCATAATCATTTACCAAAGATATGTTAACCAATTCATGGGTCAAAAACCTATTTTTTTTCCTTTGTGGTGATCCAATTCACATAATATTTGAAAGTGACATGTTAGAATCAATGTAGAACATATATACCAAACCACAAGGTGAGATATGAAATTATGATAACATGTGGTAAGATATTTAGTGCTTGGAAATAACTAAAATGTGAATGAAAACATGTAAACAAACAACAAAGTAAAATAAAGTATTTTTGGGTGATGCAATATTTTTCTTACTCTTTAGAATTCTCTTTCATAAAACACCTGAAGCTATTTGAAAATTGAGTCCCTCACTTTCTAGTGGCTAGAGGGAAACCAAGATAGTCTACTCTAGCCTTTCAGATCCATGATGAATCTTCTTTAGATCTTCATCTACATTTCACCAAATACTACCTCATATTATATGTACCTTGTACTTCTTCAAATCCTACTATCTAAAATTGCTTCAATATCCTATTTGGTTTGTTGTGCTATCTACTTTTCCTATTGTACTCCCAAGCTACCATCTCTAGACATCCATTCCTAATTGCTATATAAATCTATAATATTGAATACTAGTTATATGTTCAAACCTTCTAGTAACTCTACCTCATATGCATTTCTCAAATTGAACTTCTTGATGATTTTTCAAGAACCAAATTTCCTCATCTTCAACTTATTTTATTTTCCATGTAGAATTTTTCCTTCCTAAGGTACACAATTACTTCATCTCTAACCACAAAATCTTTGTCTTTTTTCTTCATCATCTTTCTCCTTGTATCTATCATTCATCTACCCCAAGTGACTTCTTACTTCTACATGTACTTCCTTCATATGTTCTATAAATTATCCCAATTAGGCACTCTTATTTTATTTATTACTAATGTATTAGTTCTTATACATTTCTTAGGCTACTACCATAAGCAACTAAAAATGGGTTTTTATTTGTACTTATATATGCTAAATTATTATATGTAAATTTGTTATGTGTTAGTGATATATCCCAATTTCTTGATTCCTCTCTAACCAAACATCTTAATAAATTACACAAAATTATATTGAACTTAAATTCAAATTTAACCTCATCTTCTTCATTAGGGTGTTCCAAAAATAGACAAAACATTATGTAACCCTATATGAAATAATATTATTTGGTAATCGATGGAATATTAATATTTCCCTAAAAATAAATTAGCTACATGTACCACATCATTATTTTTATATGGAATAAAATGTTTCATCTTAGAAAATGTATCCACAACTTCAAATATTTAATTGTTCCCTCTTTTTGTCCTCAAAAACCCTAATACAAAATAATACTTGTATATCTTACTAAGGTTTCTCCAAAATTGGTAATAACTAATATAGACCAATATTTGACTATTCCCCTTTGCAACTTGACACATTTTGGTGCCTTAAACAAATTTCCTTATATCCTTATATATTTGTGGCTAAAAATAGTTCTCATTCACCAATACTAGTATTTTTTCTATTGCAAAATGTCCTACTAAACTATTGTTATGCTTATCATTAATCATTTTTTCTTTCATTGAGCTCCTTGGAATATACAATTTATTACCTCTAAACAAAATCTCATTCTGAATAAGATAGTCCAACCACTTTCTTCTATTTGTGATTATTGATTATTTACATTATTTTCATGCCTCCACAAAGTTAGGATTAATTTCATACTTTCTTCAATTCTTCAAATCCAACTACCTCTATTATCTTCTCTACTAGAAATGTGTTTCTCTTACTCAATGCATCTACAACCTTGTTTGATTATTTGGATCCTTTATTTCAACACAAAATTATAACTTTGCATGAACTCAACCCATCTCATATATCTTTGGTTCAATTTACTTTGACTATTCAAATACTACAAATCCTAGTGATGAATGCACAATGCAAACTCCTTTGGCAATAGGCAATACCTCCACTTCTTCAATGTTTGGATTATGGCATAGAATTATCAATCATAGAATAAATACCTCCTTTTATCATTCAAATTTTATTAAAATAATCTATTGGTCTACTTTGTGGCTTGTATTGCATTTCAACTTGCATCATACTCCACCTAAAAGGCCTTGTTAAAAATTGATAATAGTAACACTAGTTGTTATTCCACCTTCTACTTCAAAAATTCAAAACTCATATTTGATACTAATGTCCATGTGACTTCATTCTTATCTCTCCCTTCATTGTCTTTGTTAGTAGTGCACAAGCAAAATTAATTTTTTGATAAATTTCCTAAAGAAACTTACCATACCATGAAAATGTCTAACCTTTCCAATATTTGCTAGGGTTGGCCACTCAACAATTTCTTTGACTTTCTCTAGATCTATCTTCAATCATTTAGGTGAGATTATAAAGCCTAAGTATACCAATTATTTATTTATAAAATAGAAAGTAAATTGTAACAAAAAATATCGTTTCCACATAACACACATGAAAGAAATAAATAAATAAATAATATCAAAAGTCTATAATATGAAATAATTAAAAAGTATACTAACAAGATAACATCAGTTGTACCTTGGGAAAATCGTGTCAAGGAAAAAATATTGCCTCTAGAAAGAACCCACCCAAATTAATGTATTATCTCAAGAATAATATTACAATAAACTTTCAAAGTCTCCATGCAATGCCTCTAAAGAATCACATAACTCAATTGCACTCCTCCACATGAAAAATAAAATTGGAACCATGTAGCCATGCATACTTGTCCATATCTTTTATAATCACACATGCAATCTACAAGAGATGTTCAATCCAACCTCAGATCAACAAGGAAAATTTTCCACAAGCCAACCATAACAACTATTCATGCTTTATTTTATGACACACTTACATAAATCCACTAAGTTGTATTGCATAAACTATGTGCCTCAAAACCACAAGATCACTAAACCATGACTCCAAAAATATTAATGTTTTGTCCTAATTGAATCCAATAATAAATATTTTTCAATAACAGTTAATGACCACAAACACAATGATCACAATAACCCCATACAAACCTCAACTTTAATGTCATGTGAACAAGTAATTCTAGGAGGAAGCACTAGATCATCAAGAGAAAACCCAAAAATCAAAACCATGTCCTTTTACCAACACCAATGTGCTAATTTGTGATAAGTTAGATCTCCTTCCCAAAACCCCAAATAGGAAAGCCTACTCTATCAAGATCCACATCAATAATAATTATAATTTTTTGATGTGGAATAGAGATACACACCACACAAAAGATGTTTATGGTCCAATATTCCCTAATATCCAATATAAGTAGGAATGAAATAAACCTTTATATAATGTAACATTGTACTATACTCCTTGTAAATAAATCCACTACACACTATATCTACAAGATATATCTGAAGTATAATATCATACACCACACATATTCTTAGAATGATAATCACCTCCTTTATATAGACCTTCTTCTGATTATCTAATGGAGGGATCCTAATGAAGGCCTACTCATCACTTGATATAATTAATTACACAAGTTTCCACATGACCCAATATAACTAATTTAATGGATGTGTACCACATGTTGACATATTCGTCCACCTATATAAATTATAATATCATATCCCTTGGTACCTGACATCCTTAACATCCAAGAGTTAAACATGAAGGTCAAGCATACAATATATTAATGAACTAGATAGGATGTAAGCCTCTCAAGAAAAAATAAGTTAAAAAAATAAATATCCATTCCCTCAATAAAGGAATATCCCCAAAATTATCCCTTGCACTTCTCAAAACTATATTCATAAGGAGACAAAGGAAAAATAAACCATGCCAAGTACTCCTCATATAAGCCTAACATCCTTAGCTCAAGACTCATTTCATTGAGAAGACAAATCATCGAAAAAATTGCATATAAAAACAAAGAGGGCAATACCTATCAAATAATTCTCTACCTAGTGGACCAAGAGTGGGAAATGAGATTGTTCCTCCAAAGACACACCAAGCAAAAATGAATCTCATTATTAATAATATTTTTAGTAGGTCCATGTTTAACTCACGTCATTCTCTAAGTGTAGGCTCATTAGTCTTCATATTGAAACCTCATCAAGAGTAACTATCTCAACACATTATATCTAAGTGTTGGAGATATTTAGCCTCACCTAAGTCTATCTTTGATAGAATTTATAAGAAATAGAGAAAAAAATAGAACAAAAATAACATGGATCTTTCAAATTCAAGGATAACTCATAAACAACATTGTTTGTGAGCTCTCTATAATTTAAATTTTTGAAATTTTTTGAGTGTTTTTCTGATGATTTGGTTAGGTGGGGGGGCCATCGGACTCCCCCATCCAAAAATGTTGTCCACAAAGCTGGTAATATTTTTGGGTTTGTTGTGTCTTCTTCTATGGGGTTGTTGTTTGTACCCCTAGAAAGAGCCTTGTGTCTCCTTCTTATGGCTTGGATTCCTTTCTCTCATAAGAGGATCACATTTCCTATGTGGATATAAAATTTGTTGGGGGTAGCCCGCTTTCTATGGATAAGTTGAATGTAAGGTGTGTCTCTTGTTCAATGGATGGTTTGGAAATGGAGGTCCCTGAGGAACTCATGCATGATGCAATTGAGGATCTTAAGTTGTCATTATTTGGTAAGTTCCTTTTTGTAGGAGTTGAGAAAATACACCACAAACCCCAAAGATCACCTGCATGCAAATAACCTATCACAAAAGAAGAGATGGAGACAAACAAGCAAGGGTTCTCTGAAACTGAAAATGTATATATCAGAGAGAATGAGAGAATGAATTAATATGAAATACAATGGGATCAATCCTTATAAAAAGGAGATCATGCAAACCCTAATAAAACCCTAATAGGATAACATTTAATAATTAATATAATTATTAAATGTCACATTATGCAAACTAATGTGAAATCTTAAGAAGGGAATAAAGGTAACTTAATCAACATAATTAAGTTAATACATTTACTCTAACACCCCCCCTTAAGATGAGCAATAGTGCAGCTATAAACAAGTGCAAGAAAGCAAAGGTAACTACAATGCAAGAAGGCAACATGGGTCCCGGCAACTAGGCCAGATCAGATACCCAAATACAACCAAATCTCTGTAAAGAGGAGAAATAGAGAAAACCTTGTGGGAAAAAGCTCTACTCCAAAAAGAGATGCAGAAGGCCAAGAAGAAGAACATCACTGAAGCAGAAGAAGCTGCAAACAACTGTCGAAAGATGACTGCTATGGTGCTGAAGAACCTCCACTGAAGATAGGATGATCAGGAACAAGAAGACAATAATCTACATAAGTGCCCATATGACACTACTCAAATCAGATGGCAAACAAAGGAAAACACCTGGAACGAAGATATAGATGGCACAAGAACCAATAGTCTAAAACACTGATCAACTGAGAATGGAAGATTCCTTCCAAGGAAAAACCAAGGAAGAATTAGCACGAACAATATAATAACCCCCCCATAATGCTAAACTGGGAGAGTCTGACAGATCCACTGAAATGATGTGAAACACCCTGTAGTGCATGAAGGAGAAGAAACATCTGAAAGTGCGCAAGATAGCACCTGCAACTGAAAAAGTGGTGTGCAAAACAAAGCACACATGCATGAGGCTAGAATCATATGGATCCATGGTCATCATGGAGGGACACTCACTGGACAAAGGTGTGATGGCAAACAAAGGAAAACTACACAACCCCCCATGGTATGGATTCAATGTCATCATGGAGGGATACTCACTTGACAAAGATGTGATGGCAAAACAAAGGCAAACTACACAACCCCTCAAGGCACTTTATAATATCAGTGCGAGTACAATATATGGTACAACCTTATGTGCAAAATCCCCAAAAGATGCATGTACAATAATGTGGCACTTTATCTCAGTGCGTTTACATAAAAGATAGCTTACAAATAATGCTCAAAATGTCCTCAAAAGACAAAATGCTGGAAATACATGAAGAACAACCAAGAACAAAGCATCCTATGTGAACAAAAAGTTTCCAAGAGCAAATATGTCCAGGTAATCCACCAGAGTGTGAAAACACAAATAACTGAATAAAATATACCTGGAGAGAAATCTGGAAAAATAGCATGGATGAAACTGAAGAGCTTTGAAATATGGTTCCAACGCCGCTGAGATTGCGAAAAACGGAGAAACAGATCAAAAGTTATGAGCTTGAGACTTAAAGAATCCCCTTTGTCTTCAACTGGCTGTAGAATGCACCAACGGAAAAAAGAAGTGATGAGACTCACACCACTTGAAAGATGAGAAAACCAGCTTTCCAACGATATCTTGTTTGCCAAAAAACGATATCGTATGCCCAAGTTACGGCCTCTGGAATAAATCAGCTCCAAAGAGGGAAAAAACCAATGCTGGGTTAAATTTGATGGTCATATGGCCGTCGCAGCAAAAACACTAGGTTAAATTTGACGGCCAAACGGCTGTCACCGTAAAAGCACAACTGGGCTTATTTTCGAAAAAATTGTTTTTTAAAAAATAAAAAACAATAAAAAAAACATTTTTTTTAAAAAGTTAATTTTTTTTGTAGAAAAAAAATTTTGGCAGGCGGGGGCCGCCACTTGCAGCTGCAGAGTACCACCGGTCGGTAGTACACCGACCAGTGTACAGCAGGGCCCGCAAGCCTGTGGATGTAGGGACCTATGGGTACCCTTGTACCGAGTCGGCAAGCCCTAAAACTGCGAAATTTTAAAATTTTGATTTCTTTTTTTATTTTATTTTTAAAATCAAAATTTTTACAATGAAAATTTTGCAGAAAAGTTTTTTTTTTGACGAAAAAAAGAAATTTCCGAAAAAAAAATTTACCAGGCGGGCGACGGCCGTACTTCAAAAAAAATTTGCCTCAAATTTTGATTTGTTCAAGATGGACGAATGAACAGTCGATTTAGGGGTTTTGGACCATTGCGGATGCAATGGCGAGGTCCGTTTGAGCTGAAAATGCTTCAAAATTGCAGATGTGCCCTAGATCAAGAAAACAAACCCCAAACCCTTGAAGCTCCAAAAATCTTCAAAACAAGAACAGGAAGCAGGAAGTGTGGAGCTCTAATACCATGTAGGAGTAAAGCTCTGATACCATGTAGGAGTTGAGAAAATACAACACCACAAACCCTGAAGATCGCTTGCATGCAAATAACCTGTCACAAAAGAAGAGATGGAGACAAACAAGCAAGGGTTCTCTGAAAACTGAAAATGTATATATCAGAGAGAATGAGAGAATGAATTGATATGAAATACAATGGGATCAATCCTTATAAAAAGGAGTTCATGCAAACCCTAATAAAACCCTAATAGGAAAAACCCTAATAGAAGCCCTAATAGGATAACATTTAATAATTAATATAATTATTAAATGTCACATTATGCAAACTAACGTGAAATCTGAAGAAGGGAATAAAGGTAACTTAATCAACATAATTAAGTTAATACCTTTACTCTAACACTTTTGTTCCACCCAAACATTGATCAGGTAAGGAAGTGGGTTAACTCTGTTTGGAATTTAAAGGGAAATGTTAACATTAGTGCTATGGCTAAGGGTATTTTACTCTTTATTTTTGTGATGCAAAATGATTTGATTAAGGTGCTTACAGGGGGGCCTTGGGTATTCAATAATGGGTTTTAAAAAAATTATCACTTTGTAAATGGAAGCCAAGGTTTGACCCTTCTGAGAATTTGGGTACGGTTGCCCCTACCTAGGTTTGCCTCCCTGGGCTCCCTTTAGAATTTTGGAATCATGGTATTTTTAAAGGAATTACGGATTCTTTTGGTCGTTTGTTGGCTATGGCTAAGGTAACACAACAAAATTCCAAATTGGTGTTTTCTAGGATCTATGTTAATATGGCGGTGAATTTTTTTCTTCCTACTTTTGTTGCCTTGAAGTCAAAATATGAAAAATGGATTCAACCTCTTGAGTATGAAAATGTGAAAAAAAACTGTCAATTTTGTAAGAAGTTTGGTCATTTCAAGGAAACCTACTTAAGGCGGGTTTCTGATAATAATAATGAGGTGGGTTCAAATAAAATTCAGCCTTTTGAGCCTAAAGGTAAATCTATTTCTCTAAATGTCTCTTAGAATCCTCGGGAAAGTGTTTTGGAGGCTTTATTAGCAAATCAGTAGCTCTAGGATGGGAAGGAGCCAACTAAGGATGATTTTGAAGGAAATGGTGCATAGGTTGTTTCTTTTGATGACCTAAATCAAAAGTTCCAAGAGGATTCCCAAGGAGTGATTAATGAGGTTCCAAGAGGGGATGGGGTAGTTGTTTCTTCTGATGACTTATATCAAAAGTATTTAGATGTGTCTTAGATTAAGATTGGAAATGAAAAAGACGAAAGTGATAAGTGTTTGGAAGAAAAACCTAAGGCAGATAATCTTAATGATTCTAAAACAAGGATAGAATTGACAAAAAAAATTAAGCACCATACTGATGGTAAATCAAAGATTCTAGAGGAAAGAGAAATTTATTCTTAGGCAAGTCAGGGGTCAAGATTATTTTTCTCTTGTTCCACTCCTAGGAAGCAGTCTACATTTGGAGATAACTTGTTGTCTTTAAATCAAAATGAAGGTAAAAATATGGAGTTTATGGCCCTAGTGGGCTTTATCTCTTCTCCTAATGATGGTGTCATTGATGATGAATGGATTCAAGCTAATAGTAAATCTAAAAGGAAGAAGAAACCTAATGTTGGGGACGGAAATAAAGTTGGTATGTCATCATAGAAGGAAACAATGAATAAAGACATTGTCAAATATGTTGCTTCTAGGAGGAAAAATACCCTTGACTCTCTCTTGAGGCCTAAGTCTAAGAAGAAGTAAGGGGGAGAAGGCTCCTCCTTCCCACAACATCAAGATGGTGTTGTTCTTTATGTTGGTTTTGACATGAAGATAATCTCTTGGAATATTAGGGGCCTAAATATTCCCTATAAGCAACGTCTGCTTAATACATGCTTGGAATATTATAAAGTTGACATCTTCTTGATCCAAGAAGCTAAAATGAAGGAGGAAACCTTTGCTAAGATTGTTAAGAATATTTGTCTAAGTGTTAAGTATGTTGTTAGTGATGTTGAAGGAGCCTTTGGAGGTATTGCCACCTTATGGAATCCTTCTAGATTTAAGGGTTCTAAAGGCTTCTTTCGTAGGAATATTCAGATGGTTTCAATGGAAGATTTGATAACCTCTGAAAAATGGAATTTGATAACTATTTATGCTCCTAACTCTATGCTTGACAAAGCTGCTTTATGGGATACCTTGAAAATTCATATTAGTAGTTACATTGGGTATTTTTAGATGTTTTGTGGGGATTTAAATTCTCTATTATTTTCATCTGAAAAGATGGGTGGATTGGAGGATTTTTTTGACATCATGATGGATCTTGTTGGCTTCCTAACTTCTATTGGTCTTAGATGTTTCCTTATAAGTCTCCTTGTTCACTTGGTCAAATAGGCGACAGGGTAATCATCTTATTCAAGTCAAGCTAGATATATTTTTTATTTCTTCTAATTGGAATATTCTCCCTACTATCACTTTATATGCTCTTCCCATAATCGGCTCAGATCATAATGCTCTTTTTCTTTGTTGGGAAGATAATGTTATTAAGGGGTTGTTTCCTTTTAGATATGAAATTATCTAGAGTCTATTGGAATTTTGAAGATGTTGGATTTGTTTGTGGAGTTGCTTGGGTGTTGTCATTGATGTCAACCCATTGTATGAAGAAAGTGTTGGAATGTTGTTGGTGTTGATGATGTCAACCCCTAGCATTGGAGTTGTTGGTATTGATGTCAACACAATGTTGTTGGTGTTGTCATTGTTGTCTTACTTCAGTATAGTTGCAGAGGTTGTTAGTCTAACTTGTATTAGGGGATATTGTTGATAGTTTTGAGCCATCATTAATGTTGTTATTGATGTATGAGATAAGTAATGTAGATATGTTTGGGTCACTTAGTCTCCAAGTGCTTTTGAAAAAAAATGAATAAAAGAGAGTTTAGTGCAATAGAGTGGTGTTCATTGTTTGGCTCCGCATTTCTTCATGGTTGAAGATATGCCCATGCGTTTTGGACTTGATTATTAGAGGTGTTCAAAGGTTTTATATCCAAAGTTTCAAGTTTCGTATTGTACTGCATTGGAAGATGTGTTTGACAGTATGTTTGTCTAGTGAAACAAGGTGTCTAAGAGAAATGTGATTGCTCCACATTTCTCCACAATGAAGGTTTTGAGGTTGTGGATCTAGGAACATCGTTATAATGTTTGTATCTACCTTCCCTTGAATTTTCAGGTGTTGTGGTGCTCCGCAAAGGTGTTTGGTGTGTTGGATGTTTGTCCCAATATGTTTGGTTGCACAAAATAAAGGTGTTCTTGAGTTTTAGGTGGTTGTAGTAGTTTTGTAAAATATTTTGATAATGATAGAATATTTTGAGATGTTGAATGAAGTGTGGAATGTTTTTGTGTGATCCACAAGATGTTTCTATACTTTGAGAGGTGTGTTTTATGTCGCTTGTTAGTGTTAGTGTAGGTTTGGCTAACCTGGCATGCTAGCACTAATTATGAAGGATAATTGTTGTTTGAGGAAGTATTAAGAAGCATGTTTGTGTAGATGAATTGTTGTTGTGGAACAAATTGTTATTGAGGGAAATTTTGAGGGATGTTATATGAATATTTTTGAGTTTGAGGAACATGTGTTTGTGTAAGGATAGTGAATGGAATGGATTGAGATTTTTTTGTGGGATGATTTTTTTTTGGTGGATGTTTGTGTTTGTGGATATGTTAGATGTAAATGTTTGTGAAGGATGTGGGACATTTCAAGTTTTAGATACATTGAATGTGAAAGCTTTTTTTGCAATGGTAAGAGAAGGAATTTGTGAAATGGGAGTTGCTATGGATGACTAGGATCGTATGTGCTCATTGTCATGTTGGGTGCTTGTGTAGCATATGGAATATTAGGAGGCACATAAGACATGGTGGCTTGGGCCATGAAAGGATTGTTTGTGTAGTTGTATGTGTTTTGTGGTGATGCATGAGGAATGTTTGTGTTTGGTGGATTTGGGATATGTGTGTTTGTTTGGTTGATTACATGTGATGATGTATGAGGGATGTTTGTGCTTGGTGGGTTTGGTATATGTGTGATTATTGGATTGGTTATGTTTAGGTTTTGGTATAATGGATAGATGTGTAGACACTTAAAAATGTCCCAAGCCTACGAATGTCATTTTTTATCAATTCCTCCTTATGCTGGCATAATTACATAATTTTAATTATTTAATTATCTTCTAAGGTCATATTCCTCTATTAATTAAATAATTCTTAATTATTTAATTAATTCATTTGCTCCTTATTCCTCCCTTGATTAATTGCATCACTAATCAATTCTCTTTTCCTCTATAATTAAACAAATTCCAATTTTATTTAATTATTTTCCAATTTTCTACTATAATTAAATAATTATTTTAATTATTTAATTATTCATTAGCTTTTTCTTCTATAATTATTTAATTAATAGAGGGATATAATTATTTTAATTTATTTAATTATTTTCCACCTTTCTCTCCACTATTAAATAATTATTTTAATTATTTAATATTTTGTCCTTTTCGTCCACTTTTAATTAAAATTCAACATTTTCCTTTTCCTCCATAATTAAATAATCATTTTTATTTAATTATTCACTTGTCCTCCTAAATTAAATAATTTTATAATTATTTAATTTTCTCCAACAACCTCTTTTTTTGTGCCAACCTCTTTATTTGTGCCATTTTTATCTCTTCACATCTCATTCAATTTCCACCCTTGATTTAATTATCTCATAACTCAATCTCAACCATCCATCCTTAACTAAGTCTTATCCTTGCCCTAATTTGGCCCTAACCCTATTTAATACTACATCTTTCAATCTTGGCCATTAATTGTCATGTCATATTGGCTTTAATCCTAGCTCTTCATTCCAAATTTGGTTTTCTATAAAAGAGGCCTATTATTGTCATTTTGATATCAACATCTTTTATGCTAATGTCATGTTGTTGTTATCATGAGCAACCACATTCAAATATTCAACAAGTCAACATACTACATTCAATCTTTTGAGATTTCCATTGCATTTGGTTTGATTTAAATTATGTTTTATGCATATTTCTATTATTTCCATTTTGCATGCATACATTTTGTATTGTTTGGAAAATGGTATTGTATCTATCATAAGATGGTATATATGGTTGACTAGGTATGTTTGGTATTGAAGGTTGTGGCATAGCTTCATTAATAGCTTGAACTATAGGTACGTTCTCATTTGATGGAATATTGGATGACATGACATGTGTGAGGGCTTGTTCCTTAAGTCTAGCAATGTTGTAATCCGAATGTATCTTAGCACCAATTTGTACAAGTATAATAAAGTATGTGTTGGGATCTGAAGCAATAAGGGCATCAAGTACTCTAGTTAAGGAATTATCTTATTGCATTTCTAAATGTTTATCTTTAGTCAATTCCTTAGATTCCATAGATTTGTTTGTGATGTATTCTATAATAATTGGTGGATATTGAGATTGTTGTTGTGGAGTTTGGCATTCATGAGGCTCAATAAATGATGAGGCATTCCAAAATTTGGTTCCATAAGCCCCATGGGTGCGGTGGTGTTTGAATTATGAGGATTAGAGTCCATGAATTTCTTGTTGTATGACCTTGTAATGGGCATACAATTTTGATGACCTTATAGAATATGGATGTAAATGAAGGTTGGTGATGTAATATGAATGAGTGATGCTTAATGTGGACTATGAGAGATACATTGGGTAGATTTATACAAAAATTGATCATGTTTATGTTTGATTGATGGAAGATAAAAACCTCTAAAAGTCAAAGTTAACCTAGATCTTCATTTTGATAAGTGTTAATATTTTTCTTATACTAGACTAATGAGTCCAAGCAAAAGGATGATGGTGAGTTCAAAAACTTAAAAATAGTTAAGATACCTAATCTAGTATGCTCACAAATGATGTTAATCCAACTATCTACTTGAAAAGGCTACTTCCAAGAAAAAATCCAAACTAAAGAGAAGATGGGATATCTAGACGAGATTATAACTGATATTGATTATTGATGGCTTGATGTTTGTTGTTGGTGATGGTGTTGTTGTTTTTCCAAAGCTAAGGTAGATAACCCTAAAATTATAAGAAATGGTATGAAATGGATGTGAAAATTGGTTTGTTATTTAAATGATGGATGTTGGTTGAAGGTTTGTTGTACTACAAGCCTCAAATCCTAGGTGTGTGTGCTTAGAAATTTTAGAAACTGAAACTTGGAGTATGCTAAAAAAAATTTACACAATCAAATGCATCACTATAAGTTTCAAAGGCATCATCATGTGTTCCAAATGTGTCACTGTGTGTTTCAAATGCATCAATGTAGATATCAATTGCGCCAAACTATGATCGAATGCATCAGTGAATGTTTCAAAAGCGTCACTATGGTTTTTAAATACATTATTGTGTTTACAAGGGAATCACTATATTATCAAATGTGTCACTATGTGGAAAGGCATGTTTCAGACTGAAAGAGCAAGTTTAAATGGTCTCAAATCAAATATGTCAAATTAGCATCAATTGGAAAATTAGATGAGCCACTATGCATATCAAATGCAACTCAGTACAATCAGATGTGTCAAAGGATAATTAAATGCACTAAATGATAATCAAATGTGTCATTGTAATAGCAGATGCATCACAATAACAATCAAATGTGCAATTATGTGACTATAACTAAAATTTTGTAAAGATTTGATTGAGTTTAATTGATTTTGACAAGTTATAAGACTAATTTTGAGTCGTTTTGATTAGCAAGAGATAAAAATAATAAAGAATAGTAGTAAATTGACTCCAAGGTATGGTATGATTGGTATTCATGAGTCGTCACAATAAAAACATGTCAAGAAGTATAGCCTAGCTAATATTAAAGGTATACATCATTTTAGTGTGGATCCAAGCAATAAAATACCATAGGATTGTGTCGATGCACGCTCCACTCTCAAGAGGAAATAACTAAATATCCAATGGCACAAGGGCTCACCTTCCTCCTTTTATAGGTTTTTACCCCTCTAAAGAAATTTAATCTCTCCTTAGGATGGTACATGTTGAACAACTTCAAGCATGATACTATACCTTGTACCACACTAGTTTAATGGTCAACACTCTTAGGTCTTTAAAAAACAAGATTCATAGTGGTTTTGAGGACAATGAACCCATCTAAAATGCTCAAGATGATGGGGCCTCCCCTCTTTTTCTCACCAAACAAGTCTCCGTGAATTGAGGGTCTTGCGGATTGGCTTGAACAATGCTAGCCACAACTAGAGGTACAACTTTCATTCTCCCCCCTTTATATACCCCATCAATAAACATGGTTGAGGTTGCCCTTGGCGTGATGAAATACCCAAGAATACCTACTATAAAATATAAAGAGATACTAGTTTTTTTTTATTTTCAAACTCATGAAGCGCAAGAGAAAAACATACTTTGCTAGTACTCCTTGGGTGTACTTGATATGTGCAAACTAAGAGGTTTTAATCTCCAAGTTTGCACAAAGTGAAAGGAGAGGTCATACTCAATAGAAGCTTACCATACACGTCATAAAGTTCATTAATTTGAGCCCAAACGAAGTGTGAACGATGCTAGAAATTAAAACAATTAAAATTCTTGTCTTGCATCAAATTCATCAATAGTCTATTTTTACCAATGTTCTCTCAACATTTGACAATGTTGCAAAGATATGTTAGTTCCAAAAAAAATTGAGCAAACATTAAGAAATTAGAAAATCAAAATTACTAAGTCAAATGCATCATTATAAATATCAAAAACATCGTTGTAAATTTTAAATGCATCAATATACCTTTAGATGTGTCAATTTATTTTTCATGTGTCATGAGTTTCAAATGCGTTGATCCATAGTCAATTACATCATTGTAACCACAAATGTGCCATTGTAACCTCAATTGCATCATTCTACATGTCAAATGTGTTAATCTAGATTCAATTATGTCACTATAATCTGTAACCTAAAAACCTCCAAGAAACTCAATTGAAACGTTAAATCAAGGACGTGGATCCCATTGAACATACCAAAATGTGGATAGAGAACTTGGGATCAATGATCAAATGAAATCAAAACAAATTGGAAATCAATTCAATAACCCAATTCAACTGATCAACAAGTCTTAATATCAATAGAGTGTGTGCACAATCCAAATGAAAGCAATCAATAAAAACGTAAATCAAACTAATCTAATCTAGTTTACTGTTATGCGTTGCATAACCACCCCATATTTTTCCTTGGTCAAAATGGGTCCCCCTTTGTGTTTTTTGTACTTAGTTGTTTTTGGAACAAAGTTTGGAGTCTAGTTTTGCCAATACATTGTTTTTCTTTGATTTCTCTGTCGGAGTTGGAACCGGAGATGAATCGGCTTCTGAAAGTTCTTTCGAGGCTATTTTTTTGGTTCTATCCCGACAGTCTTTTCTTTGCCTTTGATTTTGCTCTTTGACGGAAGTGGAGCCGAAGTGGGAATTGGGATGGTTGTTATCAAAATTTGCAAAATCAAATTCAATTCCGATCCTGCCTCCGCTTCCTTTTTAATATTTGTTTGTCTCGGTTTTTGTGTTTTGTTTTATTAGGTTGGTCTTTTACTTAACTTTTTGTTTTCGTTTTTGTTTTGTTTTTAGTTGTCGGACGCGGAGTTGGAATGGGGATAAGGTTTGGAAATTTTATGATTTTAAGATCCTGTTTCCATTTTAGTTCCGACCCCGCCAATTTTTTGTCGTTGACTTTTTGACTGAAGTTGCACTGCAGACCAGTGTTCGTTCTCTTACAGTTCTGACTCCACCTTTACTGCATTTTAATGCATTAATGGTGGTTGCCGATGTAGGTAGAAATTCGCATATTTTTCTTTATTAAGGGTTAAAGCCGATCATTATTGTTATTATCACAAGTCTGAGAGTGCGAAGAGCAATAGCAGAGTTTGTTTGAGCAAATTGATCGAGATAGAGAAGGGATATTGTGTGCGGATCGATTCAAAAAGTTAGCATGGCTTTGTTTGCCTTTGAGGTAGGTCTTTTATCTTTGTTGTTCCTTGTTTATTTCCTTGTTGTGTTTTGCTTTGTATCTGTTCGCGTGTTCAATCATTGTGTTTTAAAGCAATTTTATGATTATCGATGTGATTGAATGAGCAAGTTCTTGTTTTGGCTTGTTTTGTTTTGCTTTAATCTTTGTTGTCTTGTTTTATCATGTCGTTTATTTCTATTTTTGGGAATTCTTGCTTTCACTTCTTAATCGTGATCGCGTTGTGTCGTTTTCGATTTGTAGTAGATTAGATTAGATTAAAGGTATTTATTATGGCGTGAGTTACATTAAGAATTTACAGTGAGGTAGATTAGAGATTTTACAGTGAGTTAAGGTAGATTAAATTTATTTTTTAAATTAGGGTTTTGTCGTTTGGGAGAATGGCAGGGTTTTAAACCCGTGCTCTAGTTTTATTAAGTTTGTTAGATTAGGGTTTCGTCGATCTCTACAATTACTTTAAATAAAATTTAAATAAATGGCTCTAAAATACAATTGTTCCCCCCGGTCATATGAGGCTAGAGTTTTTAAGCTCCTTTGCCATTTTATGGCGACCTAGGTTTAATCATGTAGTTATGATGAAAATGAATAAATTTGATGATGTCATGATTAGCATAGGCGGAGGCGGGATTGGAATGGGTATGGGCATAAGAGTTTTGTTTTTACCAAAGTTATCAATTCCATTGCTATCTCATTTTCAATTCTGAGTTCTAAAAGGTGTTCTTGAAGTATGTGATAATTAGCGGAGGTGGGATCAGAACTGATCTTGAACTTAAGAATTTTGTTTGTAAAGGTTATCAGTTCCATTTTCATCCCGTGTCTGGCTCCGCATATAGTGGGGAGTCTTTTGTCGAAGTAACGATAATTAAATCGGAGGTGGAGGCGGAATGGAAATAGAATATGAAAAGAAGAGAATTCGAAGAAAAACCAAATCCTTTTTCATTCCGATCCCGGTTTCGATAACTTCCCCGACTCAGACTCCGAGCCCGTTTGTTACTAGGTGAAGTTCCTATATCGGTTTTTGCTCCGAGTCCGCCAGTTTTGTAAAAGTGCTTGTTTTGAGCTTTTGTCTGGTTCCGACTCTGATGTATATGTAACAAGTATGTTTTTAAAACATGTTTTATAATGATTTATTTGAAGGTCTAATTAGAGGTTTGCTTGCAAGAGATTTGAGAGATGTCAGGAACGTCAGGAGAGACTGCTCGAAGGAATCAACCAGCTGGAATGTCAAAGACAGCACCGAAAATCAAGAAGGTGAAACCAGAACAGCTACCTTATACATTAAGGTATGATCATAGGAATCTAGTGGTGAAGGCGAGCAAGGTGGAATCAGACTGGTCAGATATCACATATACTAATCTGGGCCAGTATAGTTTTGAAGAATTACATGAAGAGACCTTTGCAGAAAAGGAAAACTTGACAGGGAGAACTCAAAGGATTGCTGACTCCGGTCTTGCACATATCACTGTGTTTCCTTTGTCAGTTCAGTGTCCGGAGTTGATATGTACAGTGGCCAGTACTTATAATCCAGCTACAAGATTATGCATGGATTCATAGAATAATGTGATTATAGATCTTACTTCGTAGATGTTCCAAAGTATATCTAATGTTCCTGATCCCAAGAATTTAGTGCAGTTAACTGAGGCTGAGGCATTCGAGAAATACAGTAAGCATAAAGACTCCAATAAGTCTCATTTAAACAAAAGATGGTTAAGCACCAAGAAGAAGTCTTTAAGCAAACTAGCAGACCAGCCAAAGAGGGTAGACTTCAAGAAAAGATATCTGATTTGATATTGATGTTGTCCAGAGTGTTTAGGAAGAGGGATGCCTTCCATTTCAAGGAATGAATGTTTCATTTTATTCAAGTGATCTTTCAGGGTGATTATCAATTTGATTGGTCAATGATTGTTTCTGATGCCATACATGATCAACTCACAAGGGTCAGATAGACCAAATCTTTCTTCATGACTTCATATGTGGTCTATGCTACGGCAAGAATGGGGATTTTCCCAAGATTAAACAGAGTAGGTATAATGGGAGTCTTGGATGGACAAAGGAAGGTGTGGAAACACTACGATCAATTATCCCTTCAGGTTGCTGAGACTCACTTTAGGAGAGTCAATGATGCCTTTTTATATGTGGTTATCAACCAGTTGAGTGGAGATGCAGGATACAGGTTAAGCCAAGAAGCTATGGCATTCATTTCTAAATGGGGAAGTTGGTACATCCAATACCCCCAATTTACATACTTCAGATTGTTTGGGTTTGAAGGTCATCCCCATTTACTTCCAAGATGTTGCAGCAATAGAATAGTGCTTATGGAATTTGTATATCAAGCCATTGGAGTTAATGCTAGATTTGGGATGAAGCACAAGACAGGATACCATAAGTTTCCTATGACACTGGGGGAATATGGCTGTTAACACTTGAAGGCAGCTAAGGTGGTCTGTAATGAGTTGATACAATTAAAATTGGGATTGTATACAGCTCGTAAGTATTTTGATCCAAAGAAGAAGATGTATGCTTTATTACCTTCAATGTTTACTAGACATTTTAATTTGTTGGAAGATTTTTGGTGTGATAGGCAGGATGAATATGACTTAAGGAAGAAGAATTATGAGAGATTACCAGTCTCACTTATGGTAGAGTTGGGTATTAAAGATAATATTCCTGACACTTTGGTGGATGATGGAATTGTATTAGATCCCTCATATGAAGCTTTGAAGATTGGCACCAAAAACTTAGATCCAATAGACTGGAATGAGGAAGAAACTATTGATATTAAGAAACTGGGAAGAACAGTCTTGGATAGAAGTGTGCAATGGTTGATGATGAGAACTCAAGCTCCTCAGGGACCAATCCTCAAGAAAGGTAAAGGGTATAAGAGGATTAAAAGAAAGGCACCTTCCAAGGAACCATTAGAATTCTTTCCTCCTGATGTTGAAGAAACAGAGTTGGAGGTAGTTGATGAAGAAGAAGAGACACCCGAGGGAGATGTTCCAATTGAATCTGTTGTTCCTACGCCCGCATTGGGTGAGTCATCTACACAAGCCCCACTCACAAGAAAGAAAAGTAAAGAAGTTCAAGGAGTACTTTATGCCATGGCTGAAGCTACTAAAGGAAAAGAAGTGGAGGAAGAATTGGTAGAAATTGAGACAGACTCGGATGAAACTCTGTCAGAGAAGAACTTGCAAGAAAATGTACCTCTAGATTACACTATTGAGCAGATTCTTACACAAGAAGAACAATGGAAACAATTTGAAGATGCTACCAGAGAATCTGATGCAAGGGTTGTTGCGGAGAAACAAAAGGAAATGGAGGCAAATTTACAAGCTGATGCTCTACTTCAACAGCAGCAATCAAAGGTAAAAGAAGTTGAACAAGGACCGACTGATACAATGGAGGAGCAAATGAGGCAACGAGAGCATGAGATCAAGGTCAAGGCAGAAAATGACAAGTTGGAACTGATATAGAAGATCCATGATCTCGAGGAGGAGAAAGCAAGAAATCGAAGGGAAAAGGAGGCCCTGGTTGCTAGATGGAAGCTTGCAGAGGAGGCTCGACAGAAAGAACAAGAAGCTGAAGCTCTAAGAAAAGAAAAAGAGGCTGAAGAGCTAGTAAAGAAACAGCAAGCTAAGGAAGAAAGGGAAAAGGCAGAGAAACTCATAGCCTTGGAAATGGAAAGGATAGAAAAGGAAGAAACTGAAAGGAAGCAAAAAGAAGAAGAGGCCGAAGTTGCAAAACTTAAAGCTTTAGAGGCAGAACAGTTGGAAAGAGAGGCCTTAGAGAAAGAAAAGTTAGAGAAGGATCAGATGGAAGAGGAGAGATTGAGAAAGGAAGAAGAAGAAAGGAAAATATAGGAACAAAGAGATAGAGAAGAGGCTGAGAAGTTGGTGCAGATGCATGTGCTGCAGGAGCAACAAGAAAAGGCAAAGGTTGATTCTCAACCTGAGGTAGATATTCAGCCATCCTCTACCGTTGCTGCTTCCTCTTCCATGATGATGACTCCTAGTGCTCCTACATGGTTGAAATTAGATTTGCAGAAGAGAGCTAGAACACCTCCTCAACCTCTTAATTGGGAGGACATGATGAAGGAGATTGAACAGAAAAGGCCTAAGAAGAGGGCTAAAGTTTTGCATTCTACCAGACTCACAGATAAAGGGGAGATAGTTGTTGAATGTGTCGTGCCTATGATTGAAAAGGAGGTAGGGGATATGCAACTCACAGACTATCAATTGAGTACGGTTAACTTGGGAAGACCCACTAGAAATCAACAAATGAATCTGATTGATGTGGTGGCTTCAACGACAAAATCAAGGATGATTAAGGACAAACAAAAGAAAGATGAGCTTAAGGCTCAATTGGATCAGTTACATTCATTCTTGAAGAGTGTCTCCTCTCCAAGGTCACAACAGGTTGCAGCAATTGAGACTCCTATTTTGCTAAGCAAAAAGGAGGTTGATGATTTGGTGCAGGTTAGAGGTAAGGCAGAGATGGTTGACAAATGGATAGACAAAGTGAACCGGGAGGTAGGTGAGGTTTTGGAAAAAGGATTTGAAACCTATAAGGAGGCGGAAGGAGTAATAAAAGAGATGCATCAATATATTGAGGCATCCGAGAAGTTAGAAGAAGAGTACAAAGAGTATAGTGAAAAGTTAGAGAAGATAAATACATCGCCTCTAACTACTCTTCTAGAAGAATCTATACTCGAAGATGATAATAAAGATTTTGTAGAAAAGACTTCTCGTATCCTTAAGTTTAGGACTGGCTTTTTGAGCAAGCATAAGGATGAAATTCAGGAAGCAGTTAATAATTTAACTGAGCGGTTGGAAGAGTTGGAAGTGGTTATGGCTATAATAGTAGATGTGAATGTAATGACTAAAGATGGCATGCCATTGAGTCAATTTAGAGAGAAATGGAATGAAAGATTCCAAGGACTCATGCAGGAGAAAGATGATGGAGAAGACTTAGTGATAGATCGGCTTGTAGAAGTCAAGGAAGAAATAAAAGTTGCAGGGAGAGAGTTGGTCAAGGTAAAAAGCATGAAAGAATACAGTTGAGTTGGATCGCATCAAATTTGAAGATGACTGGATTGATGGGCCAGATATGGATATGCTACAACAAGTCTTCACCAGTTATGATGAGTTCATAGCGGATCCAGCTTCACTTGCATAAAATCTTGCATGCATGATATTCTTCTTCCATGCATGACGCATGATGATTTTCTTCCTTGCATGTTGCATGCATGCGGCACTAACAGTCTTAAGGACGCATGATCTTCTTTTCTTCTATTTCTATCTTCTATTGTTAGATCAAACTGAATGTATAATGTAAGAACTCAAGATCAAAGTTGATCTAAGTTTCCAAGAAAGTTGATTGTTCCTAAAAAGGTGGAAAGCCTAAGATAGAAGTAAAGTTCGAACTTCTTTTTGTATTCTATAAATACCAGATGGGTATTAGATTGTAAGGGTCGGCTAATTGAGAATTGGATTGGCTTACCTAGTGCTAAGAGATAGGATTTTATAGAGCTTTTTGTAGAGATACATTGTACCAGATCTTGTTTACAGTTAATAGAATTGCAGGTTTACGAAATATGGAGTTTGCATTGGATTGTGTTGTTTGATAAGGTTAATGAGTTATAATCTACCTGAATGCAAGTGATTGTGCTGAAGCATGATAGTTTCTTATGTGGTGAAATTCATTAGAAGAAACCAGGTTTAAAGATTATCTTGTTAAATTGTCATTGAATTAAAAGTTATTGAAGTTTGTTGATCTATAGTTTGAATGATGAATGAGTATGTGTTGTTTTGAAATCTTGGAAATACTTGTGATAGGCGAATAGAGGAATTGAATTAAGCACCTAAGATGTATACAATGGTACAGTTATACTGTGGGTTGTGTCATGCTATGGTTTTTTTGATCGGTTAAGAAAATATTCATTGTTAAAAGTATATGTCTAGATATTAGATAAATTTAATTCATACTTACTGCTTTACCCCCTGGATCTATCTTTTTTTTCTTTTATTTTAAACCCATTGATTTACAGGAACTATGTTGACAAAGAGAGTCATAGCTTGAATCCTTTGTTACCAGCACAGGCCCCTTGAATATTATAGTTGCATGAACCAATTGAGTGACATCAGACAGTTGAGAACTAACTACCAGGACCTTGGGAGTTAGACCACTACATGTAGTCTTTATTTTTCAGGAGAAATAGTTTAGAAATATTCTATTTTAATGTTGTTTGTGTCATTTTAACCATCAACAGAAATTGGCGCTAGAAGGAGGGCTTGAGAGGACAAGCTGGCTTGCGGTAGATCTTTTTCGCCAGAGGGATACCAGAGGGTTCTTAGATCCTCTACTAATCGTGAACTATTCAAATAACTTCAAACCCTGGTTAGATCAAGACCTCATGCTCATAGGGTAGAAATACCTACATTACCACCACCGCTTACTCCACCAGGATTTCCACCAATTCCATCCACACCACCACCAAGTAGGGCTTTGTCACCACCAATTCGGCCTTTATCACCACCACCTACCCAACCAACCCCACCAATGGCTTATTTTGTGGGTAATCCCTCCCCGTTAGGAACTATTCCAGGTGGATTCCATGATTTACCAAAGAACCCAGAGAAGTTCTGTCCAAAATACATGCATGGAGAATTAAGAAGTGCAGAGGAACACATACAAGCATTCAAAGATGCCTGCACGCGAGCTCAAGTTGCTCATCAAGATGTGGTATGTAGACTATTTCCTTATTGTTTAGGAGATATGGCATATAATTGGTATCTAAATCTTCCCCAAGGATCCATTCTAGGTTGGAATGATTTAGAGAATGCTTTTATTAATCAGTTCAGGGTTTATGTAGACCTTGCAATATTATATCACCAATTTTCCACTATTAGAAAGGAGCATCATGAACCGTTGCCCTTGTTTAACACTAGGTTCCATAGAATGTATCGTAGGCTACAAGAGCCTTACCTAGTGCCGAAAGCCATGGCCATACAAGCATATCTGAGCGTTGTTGATCCTTTGATTGGTCTGTTCTTACAAAGAACTTATCAACCTGATGAGATTGACTCACTATCTAAGATTTATCATTTGGCTATCAGATTGCAACAGCAGACAAATCTACAACCTGAAGGGTTGGTAGTATCTTTTTCTCCAATGAATTATCAGATGCCTAATCCACCATTATACAACACTGTCCCAGGGACGTCTTATTCCCATTATGGACCTGTATGTGAGTTGCAAGCTTCTCCAACTGTTCCCTTCTTTGGCAATAGCATGCATGATTCCCCACATCAGTCCCCACAACAGCAACCTCAACATCAACCTCAAAATCAACTGCAACAAGGGGGAGGACCAACCCATGTCCATTCCCCATCCATAGTTCAAAATGTGCAGAATGATCAAACTGTTCAACTTACAAGTGAAGTAGAGACTCTAAAAAAGACTCTCTCTCAGATGTCAAATGACATGGCACAGCTCAGACAAAATCCTTCCAATAATCAAAACCAGAATTACAACAACAATCAGGGAGGTTACAACTATTAGGGCAATTACTCTAATCAGAACACCAATAGGAATTTTCAGAATCAAAATTCCTCGAACCAGAATTATCAAAATCAAAACAGAGGATACAATCAGAGATTCAATAACAGCAACAACAACAATAGGTAGTGGAACACTGGACCTAACAATGGAGGAGTTCCCCATAATTATCAAGCAGGTGAAGAGAGATCAAATATTGCTAATGTTGCTGATTTAAATTTTATGACAAATTGGTGTAGGTTGCATGATACAGCAGCCCATTCTAAGGTCAATTGCCCAGAAATGGAGAAGATGGTGAAAATTGCACAGGCTGATGCCCATCCTCAAGCAGGAAATTCTAATCAAGGCAATGGGCCGGCCAGCACCGCTATGACTTATGAAACCATTGAAGAAAAGTATCAATTCCCTATGCAAGGGGATAATGCGCCGGAAGAAGATGTCTATGATGCTCAAGCCTTCCAATCTAAGGGTGGTCACTTTCTGAGGAACCAGAATAAAGGGCCATTCACTACATCTGCACCCCCTAGCAACATGGTTCCACCAAATCAGAATGCAGATAACAATCCACCCCCACCAAAGTGACCTTCTGATACTCAAAATAGAGGTAATCAGCCTTCTTTTCCTAAATATCAATTTAGGAATGATTCAGAGTTTGATTTTGTTGCAGAATTGCAAAGGTAGAAGACATCACTATCTTTCTTTGATATCATGAAGTGGTGCCCAGCTCAAAGGGAAGTGGTATTAAAAGCTTTGGAAGAAACAAATCGCTTGAAAGGGAAAGGTAAAGTGACTCCTACAAAGGAGATGAATGCTGCTATGCATAAAGGTAAGACCAGTACCCCACCTTTCTTGTTAAGTTTGAGGATCTTTGGAAAGAATCTACACAATTGCTTCTGGAGCATCAGGGAATGTCATGCCTTTTTCGATTTGTAAAAACTTAGGATTGAGTCCTATTCCAACCAATAAAAAGGTGATTCAATTAGATAAAACTGAAGTTAATGTTGTAGGAGAGTTGAAGAACATGCATGTGCAGGTTGGATCAGACCCAAGGATCCAGACCTATATAGATATTCAAGTTGCTGACATCCCAGAAACATATGGGATGCTTTTAAGTCGAGAGCTAATGAAAAGCATAGGTGGATATCTGTCCCTGGACTTCTCACACATGTGGTTACCATGGAAAGGGGTTGCCACTCAAATAAGAATTGAAAGTGAACCTAGGCTCAAACACATGATTACAGAGTATGATACTTCAAATGAAGTAGCATTCTTTAAAACTGAGATGGGTGTTTACAAGCAAGAGGAAGTCCTTACTTTCTCTGTAGTTAGTTCTGAGGATACACTATCCTTAGACCACCCTGATTCAATGATTCACATCAACCAGCAAGTTCTAATAAGGAAATTGCAACAAGATAGGTTGGTTTTAGGAATAGAAACTGATTTGAGTAATCTATTGCTTCCTAATTGGTGTAGAATACACTATCATAACCATTCGGAGTTGACATGTCAGTCATGCATAAATATTCTAAGGCATGTAGATTTACCCAAGCAAGAATCTCAAGAGGTAACTAAGACTCCCATCAATGAGTTCTCTTTTCAAGCTAAGGATGCAACTATTCTTACACGGATTAGTCTTTCTCAAGAAGAGGTTCCTTTACCAGTAGAACAAACTCAGGTCTTAGGGTTTTCAGATCAAAAAGAAGTGGAAGTATCTCAGTTTCATTTTAATACACCTATTCCAAATGCTTTGCCAATACCAAAGGAATTAATAGAAGATGAGTTAGGTCCTGACTTAGCCCGAGAAATCGCTCCGGAGGTAGTTGTTGAACAAATTAAGGAACTAGGAAAATCGTTAACTGAGCTTCTTCTCAACACAAAGTCTGATAAACAGCAAAAGTCTGAGCCGCCACATGTCACAAGTGGCAAAACCCCTGTAGTTTCTAAAAAGAAAGAGCTCCCAGCTAAAGACCAGTTATGGACTCTTAAATTTGATGGTTCCAAATCTAAAGCAAGAAGTGGGGCTAGAATTGAACTTACTAACCCAAAAGGGAAAACTTATTTTGCTTCTTACAGATTGCAGTTTGGTTGCACCAACAATGTGGCCAAATATGAGGCACTTGCAAGAGGACTTATGTTTGCTCATAAGAAGAAAGTAACTGCTCTTACAGTGATGGGAGACTCTGAGGTAATTGTGAAAAAGGTATGTAGCCAATACACTTTCCATAATAAAATATTGGCTGCTTATAGGAATAGGGTCTAGAATTTAATAGAAGATTTTGATGCCTTTGGGATTACTCTTATTCCAAGGGAAGCAAATCAAATAGCAGATGCTCTCGCCATTGCAGCAAGTACATTAGAGCCCATGCAGGATTCAAATCTGAAAAAAATTTCTGTGGAATTGATTTCAGTTCCTGCAATTCCTGACAATGTTAGACACTTTCAGGTGTTTAATGATGACCAACATATTTTGGCCTTTTTGGAGAGTTTTGATGTATTTCAAAGACAGATAATTGATGATGTTGATAGGGATCAAGGAGATTGGAATCCAAGAAGTGACAATATAGAAAGTGACAATCCAGAAGGGATAATGGATTTAAAGAGCAATAACATTCCAAAAGGGATGAGAGCATTGGAGAGGATATATGATTCAGATCCACGAGCTTATTAGAGAATGCCTACAAAGAGTGAGGGAGGCAAGTATGAATCCGTTAATTTGACTCACTCAGGGGTAGAAAGGAATGTTCTTATAAGAAAGACTTGTCCTCAGGAAATAAAGGATGAGATAATCAAAGTTTTAAAGCAAAATATTGAAGCAATTGCTTGGAGCTACGATGATTTGAAGACTTTTGATGCATCTGTCATCACACATACGATTCCTCTTAAGCCAGAAGCCAAGCCATTTCGCCAAAAGCAACGCCCAGTCAATGCATTAATCGAACCTCTGATCCAGAGAGAAGTACAAAAGCTTTTGGCTGCAAGAATAATTTTTCCAGTTAGACACTCTACCTGGGTGGCTAATCTAGTTCCTGTGAGGAAGAAGAATGGGGAAATTAGGTTATGTGTGGATTTCAGAAATTTAAACAAAGCCTCTGAGAAGGACATTTTATCCATTACCTTCTCTTGATGAAGTATTTCAAAAGGTTAATGGATCTCAAATGATGTCTTTCTTGGATGGATATTTAGGATATAATCAAGTACTGGTAAGTCATGAGGATAGGATGAAGACTGCTTTCACTACAAAGTGGGGCACATTTGCCTACAGGAGGATGCCATTTGGTCTGATTAATGCTGGTGCTATTTTTCAAAGAGTGATGGATGTAGCATTTAAAGACCTAATAGGAAAGTGTATAATCATCTATGTTGATGATCTGACTATCTTCTCTAAGAGTAGAGAAGATCATGCTGCTGATTTAGAGAAAGTACTGAAGAAATGTATCAGTTATGGTGTTTCTCTCAATCCAAAGAAATGTGTATTTGGAGTTTCTGAAGGGAAGCTTTTGGGTCACATTATATCAGAGAAGGGAATTTCCATAGATCCTAATCGAGTAGAAGCCATTTTGAAGTTGACAAGGCTAGGAAGTAAGAAGGAGATGAGATCTTTCTTTCGAAGGGTTAATTTTGTCAGGAAGTTTATAATAGGGTTTGCAGAAATTGTTAAACCACTTAATGAAATGATGAAGAAGGATGCGAAGATTGAATGGAGTGAAGAGGCTAAATCTGCTTTCATGCAGATTAAACAAGCTATATCTGAGGCACCTATTTTAACAAGCCTAGATTATCTAAAACCCTTTTACATCTATTCTTTTGCTTTTGAACATTCATGTGCAGCAGTCTTGACACAGAGAAGAGAAGAGAATGAAGAGAGGCCTATTGCTTTTATGAGCTCTCCCTTTAAGAATGCAGAGGTAAGATATTCATCAATAGAAAAATAGGCTTTTGCATTGGTGCGAGCAGTGAAAAAATTCAGACACTACATAATCCGAAGTCAAGTGATGGCTATAGTCCCAGATCCAGCTGTAAAGTCCCTCCTGATGCAAAGTGAACTAGGAGAAAGAAGAGGGAAATGGATGGCCATTTTACAAGAATTTGACTTGGAGATTCACCCAATGAAGCTTGTAAGAGGTCAAGGTTTGTCAAAGGCAATGGCTGAAGTGGACAGAAGTATAACTTTTCAACAATACACTGTTCAGTCATTCACAAAAGATCCCTGGTATACAAACTTAGTCTTTTTCCTCCTCAACAACAAGTGTCCATAAGGGATGAATGCAACTCAAAGAAGAGCACTAAGGATGAAAAGCGCCCTTTATATGCTTAAAGGAGGATCAATCTATAGGAAGAATTTTCAAGGAATCTACCTGCGTTGTCTGGATTAGCAAGAAGCTAAACATGCTATAAGTGAATTTCATGGTAGGCATGGAACAAGACATGGATCTGTTGATGCGTTGGCTCATCAGATTTTAAGGTCAGGTTACTATTGGCCTTATGTGATTAGGGATGCGCATCAACATTACAGGACTTGTCATGTATGTCAAACTTCTGCATCAAGAGAAAGGAATCTTGCAATGCCTCTACAGCCGGTTTATGAGGTAAGGCCATTTGCCCAATGGGCACTTGATTTTGTAGGGGTGATTAATCCAAATTCTTCTGCAGGTCACAGATTCATCTTAACTGCGACGGATTATTGCACACGTTGGACGAAGGCTTTGCCTTCCAAAAATAGCACCACGGAGGTGGTTATTAAGTTTCTGACAGAGAACATCACAAACAGGTTTGGAGTTCCATTTGCTCTGATATGTGATAATGGCCCTGCTTTTTCCTCTGCTGAATTTATTTCATGGGCTTATGAGCATAAGATTGTATTAAAATATTCTTCCAATTATTACCCTCAAGGGAATGGAGTGGTTGATTCCACAAATAAGAATTTATTGGAAGTGATAAAAAAGTTGTTAGAAAGTAACCCTAGGGACTGGCATACCCAACTAAGATTTTCCTTATGGGCAGATCGAATCAAAATTAAAGCAACCCTAGGTAATTCACCCTTTAAGCTAGTTTATGGCCAGGATCCAATCTTCCCCATACATTTACAAATACCTGTTCTAAACTTTATGTAGGAGTTTTATAATAGGGATGATAAGATTGAGGTAAGACTGCTTAACTTACTGAACATGGAAGAACAAAGAGATGCTGCTTTGCAGCAATTCTCTAAACATCAGGCTGTTGTCAAGCGCTGGTTTGACAAAAGAGCCAAAGTGAAAGCTTTTAGAATATCAAACCTTGTGCTATTATGGGATAAGGCCAGAGAAAGGAAGGGAGACCATCAGAAATTCGATAGACTTTGGTTAGGTCCCTACCAAATAGCTGAAATCTTAGGGGAGAATGCCTTTCGTTTGAGTACCCTAACAGGAGAGCCTTTTCCATTACCAGTTAATGGTCAGTTTCTCAAGCACTATTTTGGTGCATAG